>VXBC01013296.1:639006-693938 GCA_013399945.1 Ploceus nigricollis
CGCAGCGACTCCTACGCCGAACTCAGCCAGTACCGGGACCAGCATTTCAGGGTGAGCCGCGGCTGGGGGCGGGCGCCGCGCGGTCCGGCCGGGCAGGGCCGCCAGGTAACGCTGTGTCCTTGCGGCCCAGGGGACGCGGTATGACCAGGAGCGGCTGCTGAGGAAGAGCTGCACACTGTACGTGGGGAACCTCTCCTTCTACACCACGGAGGAGCAGATCCACGAGCTCTTCGGCAAAAGCGGCGACATTAAGAAGGTCATCATGGGGCTGGACAAAGTGAAGAAAACCGCCTGCGGCTTCTGCTTCGTGGAGTATCCTTGTACAGTGCGGCAGGAGCGGTCAGGGTGTGGGTGAACAGCTCTGCACTGTAGGCTCTGAGTCACCGGGGAGTTCTCCGAGGATAAAATTAATCATTTGCTAAAGCGTCTGTGGGAGACCCTGGCGAGAGAGAGCAATGCTCGGCTCACGGTTGGACTTCATGATCTTATCGGTCTTTTCCAGCCGTGATTCTGTATTCGAGCATACACTGCATGTGGAGTGGGGTTAGCAGATTGCTTTCGCTTTGATACTTTAACCCAGACATCTCTTAGGTAGTTGGCCTGTGCAGTAAATTCATATTCTCCTTGCCGAGGTAAAAAGGTTTTTCTTTTTGTACAAACACACGTGTAAAGTTTCCGTTGGCGTCTTTCATCCCTGTCGTGTGACTTCGTTATGTGCACGTTTCTGAGGATCATTCTGTTACTGCTTCCAGTGAACTCACCAGACTGGTGAAAGTTTGCAGCATAAACGGAGCATGCCTGGGGCTTCCCACTCTGTAGCAATAGAGCTTTGTTGTGTTAAATGTTGGCATGACTGACAAACTTTTTAATGCTTGAGTTGCTGCATGTTTCACCCTTTCACTAGCCATTTTCTTAAATGGTGTTTGCTTCATAAAAATGGCTCAAGCCAAGACTTAGTTTTGTAGCCCATTTGATATTGTTCATTCTCCCATGTGGTGAAAATAGAAGTCAGTTTTTTTCATTAACATGTTCCTAAGGTATTATGCCAGAGGAGATGCTGAAAATGCAATGCGCTACATCAACGGGACCAGGCTTGACGACAGGATCATAAGGACAGACTGGGATGCAGGGTTTAAGGAGGGTAGGCAGTATGGCCGTGGACGATCAGGAGGGCAGGTAGGTTGTTGTACAGCCTGGGCTTTTAAGGGAATGGTGACTTTGCCAAACTTCTTGATTTTGAATGAACACAGAACAATTTCAGAAATAGCAGCTTAGGAGTCATTGTTTAAGATAACACTGGAAGACTTCTGATCAATGGCAGTATAATCCAATAGAAATAAATAACTCTTTTGTAAATTTCACTAGAAGTACTTGCAGAAACAACTCTTGACTGCCTGGAGAAATAATGCTTTTAAGTAAGCCCAGAAAATGTAAGGGGCTGTCAGGAACACACAGAACACACAGTTGGCTTACCCCAAGTGGAGCAGGTGGCAGTGGCTTGTAGTGCCAAAGCCCAAGGCTGGCCATTCTTGCTTGGGCTGTGTTGATTAGAGAGTCCCCAGACACGATGAAAGAAGAAGTTGGTTTATGCTATTCTGGGCTTCTGCATAAGGCACTTTACCTTCTGTTTGGTCAGACAGCTCCATGCAGCCACTTACATGTTGTGGTGTCAGTATGACTGTATTCTAATGCTGTAACAGTTTTTGAGAAATTGTTTTTCCTTGTCTTTTCTGGACTTCCCTTTCTCCCGCCTTTGTTAGGTCCGAGATGAGTATCGGCAAGACTATGATGCTGGAAGAGGTGGCTATGGCAAAACTGTTCAGTGCCAGTGATTCCTCACAAGCTTCACAAGAGAACCAAATCTGCATAGTAAATGTCCCCAGGCACAAAGTAGGTCTGTTACACACAGTTCACAGAAACTCCTATGCACATTCCTGTGAGCACATCCTGTGTTCAATACCTCTTTGTTTTAATACCAGGATCCAAAGCATTGCAGAGGACCTGGGAGCAAGGCTTTAAGCATTAGAGTGCTGAGGCTTTGGTCTCAAAATGCTGCTATAACTTACTGAAAGGAGCAAATATGTAATGTTATGGTGCTTTTTTTTTCTCTGGCAAAACTTGATTATTCTACTGGGTTTTGTTTACATTGGTATCACAGGGTGTAGAGCAGTGATAAAGGATGACTGGTGGCTGTTTCACAGAGGAAAGCAAAAGGCAAAGAGCCTGAAAAGGAAGTGGAATCCATAAGGAAACTTTTCAATTTCTAGAGAAGACTTTTAAGTTGCAGATTTTCTGGCATTACTGGAGTAGAATCCTTTTCGCTGATGCTGTTCCTAGAACATTTACATGAACAGCCAAAATAAAACAAATTAGATCGAGTTCAGGAATCATAAAGTGAGAAGCAGATGAGCAGAGAGCAGGAAACAGACCTCTGCTGTCTTCTACAAAGTACAGTTGTGATTGCATGACAGAGAAGAGCAAATACAAGAATTACAGTACCATTATTTCACCATTTGAGTATTAGTATTTTGCCCCATCTGGTAGATCTGTACAGCCTTATTATTTGAGGGCAGTATCTTCCCTGTGCCTGTAAGGGTTGCATGAAGCCAAGTTACCCCCAAAATGGGATGTTTGAGGAGCTGGATTTATAATGAGAAAGTTTCTTCCCAAAACAGGTTTTCCATTTGAGAAACTTATTTCAGACAACTTAAAAATAGAAATAAAAGAGTTTTGCATTCTACTGAGCGTGTGATAAGAATGGTAAAAGGATTTCAGGATTGTGTAGCTCGTTGTGTTTTGGTTTTTCTCCTTCCCCGCTGGATCACATTTGTACTGCTTGTTGATATGTTGGAATTTTGATATACTGCAGACGTTGGTTTAAAAAAATGTGATCCCAAGATCAAGGAAGTTGACCTGCTGAAACGAAATAGTTCAAAAAGAACTGTTACAGGGCTTTGAAATTTCTTCAGGGATTTCTGAGTTCCATGTAAATGGCAATTCCGAGTTTTGTGCAAATACCTTGTCCATGATTCCTTATAAACTTTCAAAGGTGTTCAAAAGTGAGCTTTACTCATTGAAGGTATTGTAAGAAATTTTGATGTGTTTCTTACATACAGTTAATCAGAACTGTTACTGTAAATTAAAAATTAAAAAACTAAAAAATTGTTACTGTAAATACAAATGAGATTGAACAACTCCTTACTTAGGAAGTTTGAGTTTGAGGTTTTTTGGCAACAGGAGTAAAACTAGACTTTTGGGATCACTTGGTGCTGGTTTGTAAATAAGCTTTGAAAAAAATTACCTTTTCCAATATAGTACATTTGACTATGAGTTTACAGCCTGTAATCTCCTCTAGAACACTGCTGAAGTTTATTTTTTGTTGTATCAATTTTGTATTAAAAATATGTTACCAAAAACTCTTAAAGTCACTTTCTTTTAAATAAAGCTGCAACATTAAAATGGTTTGTTACTTTTTTTTTTAACAGAATCAGTTGAGGAGCTGTATTCAGACTCTTGGTCACAACCTTTGTTTTGTCTCTTTTAAGATAGAAAGAATGAATATTCTTTCCCTTTGACTGGATTTTCAGGCTTGTTCTGTTCTTACCTGGTTTCTGAAAGGTGTTTGGTTAATGGTCTTCATTCTGGTTTGAATTTCTTTGGATTACAGGAAATAAATTGTTTCTTGATAGTGAAGTAAATGTGAAAGTCTTTGCTGTGTAAGAAGTAATTTTCAAGGTGATCTTCCTTATAAAAATGAAGTCTAAAATTGTTTTTTATTGTAAGTACTGCCAGTACTTCTCAAAAAGTCATTCGCAAATGAGATGGAGGTGGTAATAAGATTGTCTGTCAGAACAATCACTGTTCTTTGCTGTTTATGTGTAATGGGTCTGGGAAGAGTATGTTTTAAAGTTAGATTTTCTATTTTGAGAGATACCAATCACAGTGGGATTTAAAACCACATGATGTGTCATGTGAGCTCTTAGAATCTCAAAAGCTCAATATAGAGGAAATTGAACATGGTTTGATTGTTGCCTTCCCTAACTGAAACTGCATCTGGGTCTGCTGAACCTAGTGCTTAATGAAAGGAACTGAATCAAGTCTTTGAAAGTTCTCTGGGGACTTCTTCAGCTTTCTGGCATGCTGGTGCATTGTGTTTAGGTTGTCTTGGAAGGACAGAATCTCCCATGCTTCTTGGACAAGCTACTTCATTACAATTATAAACACTTTCATGGAAGTTCAAGCTCTGTGTTAGCGTTTCTAAGTACTTGTTCATCTTAATTAGCTACTTTTATGGAATTGTATCCATAAAAAACCCAGCAGCTAAGAATATGAGTGGAAACTTAGATATGCCTTGATGGAAGGGAGGCTGTTAGAAATTAAAGCAGTGACAGCTTCAGTCTCTACCTCAGACTGGTGCAGGCTCATGGGGTGATTTACATGCCTCTCTTAGGCAGCAATGACTGCAAATAAGATTTGTATTCATAACATTTGAGTCTGGGTATTACAGGCTAAAATCAGTGGAGTGTAAAAGCATTAGGGACATTTGTTTTCAATGACTGACACAGTAATCCCGTTAGCAGTGTCTCAGGGCAGGCTCATTCCAAGGTGGTCTATGTGTTAGGTTACTTCACTGCCCCGTGCAGCAGACAAGTTCTGCTCAGGTTGGTGCAGGCACAACAACTGTTGGTGTTAACAGTTCTTTCTACACAGAGAATTAAAAAAAAAATACTGAAACTATTTAAGCTAATATCCAGCACTTCATCTTCCACATCTTGTCAGATTAGGCTTCTTGTGAAGGAAAAATATTGATGAAAACTACTAAAATTGATGTGGTTTGTACACGGTTTCATCTCTAGAGGAAAGACAATCCTACTTAAAGAAATGCAGTCCACAGGGACTGACCTGCTCGTAAACTCTTGTCTATTTGAGTTTCTAAAGCACAAGTTGTACTTTATGCCAGAGCATATAAATTAAGACAAATTATGATGTGCATTTTTCTTTGCACTCTCAGGTTTCTCCTAGCTGAGTATATTTGGTATTTTCAGGTAAGTCTAAGGCCTTACCAATGTAGGTGGTGTATCAAAAAATTGGTGGAGATGGTGGAGAGAAGTGTCCTGGGCTTCAAAACATTGTGTTTTAGAATGCATGAAATGACAGTATTTGTACATTAAGACTGTGTAACTGCTCAAAGATACAAAGTATATTGCACCCCTGCCGGTAGAGGACAGTTATATGAGAAGAAAGTTTGCTGATCTTGAGAAACTCCTTTCTGAAAGCAGGAGAGATCAGTTCTTGTGTCAGGGTTGCACAGTTTATGAGGATGACCTTCCTGTCACTCTGCTTCCCAACCTGCTTTACTTCACTGAGGTAATATCATTCTCCAAGGTTATTTTAGCTTCCACCTGAAGGCCATTTGAGTGTCTGCTTGAATTCTTTACAGAAAAAAAAATAGGAAGCCAAATTCTTCCTTGCAGCTCAGAGTAGCTGGTGAGGTGAGATGTGGCAGATGTTTCCTTCAGCAGGAGGATGAAGTTCAGTGTGGAGCCCCAGGGGCAGCGCACGTGAGGTGTCCATGGCCCTGTCTGGTGGTGACATTGCCACCGGCAGGGGGTGGCTGCTGGCAGCGGCGTGGGGCAGGGCTGCACTTGTGCTGGGGAGATTTTGCCTCGATTTGGTTGGAGAAATGACCAAAAACCAAGAGAAGTCTGTAGACCGTTTTTTAAAGTGGAGGCAAATGGGGGTCAGGATTTGTGGGTTTGTGGCCCATGGCCGTTTCTCTGTTTAGCTTGGTTACCTTTTCACTGGATATTGCACTGGTATGCAGTGTCTGTGGTAACTTCTCTCCCTGCTCCCAGCAACCTCTTCGGGTCTTGCCAAAGCACACCCATGGTACTGGAGGAGGGCTTGACTCCATCCATGCTTCAGATGGCCAATCCACACTTCACAATCTCACATAAATTGTAGTTTGTGTCAACTGTGCCAGCAAATCTTCTTGGGCCAACATTCTGGTTTTTGGTCTCTAGCAGGTTATAAATTGAAGTTCTGTATTGCGCACAAAGTAGATGTCTGCAGCTTGACAAGAGGTTAGACAGGGCTTAAAATGTCTGGTCTGTTTCTCTGGAGTCACAGTAGTCCTTCAGGGAGTTTGCAGACTTAAATGTCTGTTGCTTCTGAGTATCCCTGTGGGAAAGTGCCCTTATTTTTAATGTTAGGAATTTTTTGTCTGATTCATAGGGTGCTGATGCTGTGTGTGACAAGCCTATAGTGGATGAGGTGCTTGGTGTCCTCAGTCCTAGTGCTGACAGGGCTGTCTTTGCTAACTCTAATGTGTTTCCCAGCACAGTAACAGGTGACAGTAAGGAAGACACACAAGTAGGTGCAGTAACCTCAGTGTGCATGACCTGAGTGAAATGTAGATTATTTTTTCACATCTGAAGAACAAATACGAGTTATTCCTGGTGTAGGGTTTTATTGGTTTGAGTATGCTACAGCAAATGCTTTTGAAAACTCTTTCATCAGTAAGAGTTGCAGTTTTGCTTGAATATTCCTCCCAGAAGCTTTCTCTTTGTCCTCCAGTGCTCATCTCTGACTACATAAAACCTGTTGTTTTTTATTCTGTTAACCTCCAACCAAGCCTAGGCAAAGCCAGTTATCTCTGCCCTGACAGGAAAAACTGCCACTGTTCCAGAAGCTGTATGAGGGGCTGAGTCAGGATTTCAGACACCAAGTTGCATAGAGAGAAAGTGAAATACCTTCCATCAAAAAACAGTGTGTTTACTCAGTTAATGACTGAGAAAACATCCTTCTTGTGTGCATTTATAAGGATGTTTGTGAAATAAGACTATATATTAAATAATTTTGTTGGGCTTAATTTATTTAATTAGAGCTATCTCTGATTTCCTTTTCAAGGTGGGCCATCTTCTGGGACTGACGTGTTTGCAGTAGAATAGTACTGAACCACAATTTTTGTTTTTTCAAGTATAATTAAAAGACATTTTCTCAAAACATAATTTGAAAACAAATGGGAAGTAAGATTCACTATTTTGCTGTTTATCCAGTTGCATGCAACATAAATATCAGAATAAATTGAGTCAGCTTGTCCTTGTGTTTCTGGACAATGAAGCTTTTCCTTCTCGACCAATCTCTTCCTGGAAGCAAGAAAGTGCAAAGAAAATTCTAATTTTCTAGTTAGAAAGAGGTAAGAAATAGGTAAGAATATGTTAAGGGTTAATAATTCATACTTGTATTATTATAGTTGTACATCTATAGCTCACATGCACTTCAAATTGCATTAGATTGTTTCAGTTTTCTGACTTTATTACTTTAAAATAATGCTTCTATTATTTTATGCTTTGTGTCTTTATTTTTATGGGGAATATTCCTGTTTTGAAAAGTGTTGCTATCCTTCAGAGTAATTGATTATAAGCTGGTGATTTTGTTTTGTGTTTGATTTTCTGCAATATAATTGTTTCGCATCTTAAGTTACTTTTTTGAAGGCAAAAGCCCTGTCAGCTGGTCCTGCTGCCACAAGGTGTCGTGAGAAGCCGTGTCTGGCTCCAGGATGAGTGGGGGCTGCCAGGATTCTCAGTCAGCTGAGGAGCTGTTGTGCAAGGAATGATGTGTTCTGAAAACGTCTCATTTCACTGTGCAGCTAAAGCAGCATCTGCATTTCTTGAAGAAACTCTGCATCTTAGAATTCTGCTTGAAACAAGTGTCTGGTGACTGATTAAATGGTCTTCTACATGCCCTGAAGCAGTAGAGTTAGGAGTGCCTTAAGGTTGCTGATGTGTGGGATGCCTCACAACACCAAGCACCATAGAACTGAGAGATTGTGCAGGCTGGCAAAGGACTGGCTTGTGGTTTGGGTTTTGTAGGGCTTTTCCCCCCCGTCTGAATTTACTCGAGTAAGACAAGGAATATGTTTCCATGAACTGGAAAGAACTTCTTCCCATTAAATCTGCACTTTTGCTTCTGATTTAAATTCCCAGCTGAATTTGCTCTTTGGAATCTACATATTAATGTGAAAAACCCTTCAAGCAGCAATCTTAAAAAGTTCCATCCTGCACAGATGCCAGGAGCAGGTGTGTGCTGGTGTCTGAGCTTGCCAGTGGGAGATTCAGCAGAGATTTTTTAAAGTTGCTCAGATCTCACACTCACTCTGCGAGTCATGGTGGGTGTTTTGATGAATTGTTTTATAGGGTGCAGTCTTGTCAGGAACTTAGTTTTATCTCCCATGGAGTTCAGTGAGATCTGTGTGCATAGTGCTTAATGTGTTTTAATGACCTTTATCTACTTATTTCTCCATAAACTAAACATGTAACATGCTGGCATGCCAGGAGAATTCTTGAAATGCCTTTGGAAGCAGCACTGACTCCTGAGTTATATCTCAAAGTGAGTTAGGGAAGCTGTGCAAAACAGTGTCACAGAAAGTATTGAGAGCCTTTCTAAAGGCATTCCAAAAGTTCCTCAGGATAATTGTCCATAATCATGTGCAGGACAGAATTTTTCTCAGAATCCAGGGCCATGATGGCCAGCAAATATTACTTGGTTTACAGAGTTTGACAGGAAAGACATTGTTTCAGGACAGTGCAGAAACCTGGAAGGATATGAAAAGTGAGGGAAGATTCCAGCTAATTTGTCAATAATTCAGGTTCTAGACACATAATGGTCATCAAAGAGAAATTAAAAGAGGCCCAGAAGCCTGGATAAATATGTGATGTCCATCAACAGTGTTGATTCTGTGTTTAATCATAAATTTTCCCCTAAAGATGTTTAATTGAACTTAAACAGACATGAGAGTGACTCATTCCATGTTAGAAAACAAATCACTTTGGTGTCTGTGGAGGAGTGGTGCTGTTCCTCGTGCTCTGTGAATTGTCCACCTGCCTGGGCCAAGTGCTGGACAGGCTGGAGCTCTCCCTAAGCAGTGGCACAACTCCCTTCTTGGCTACACTGTGGAACTGAGAGTGAGAGAATGAGCCAGGGCTCCAACTTCAGACAAAACTGAGGGTAATTAACGATTCCCAGAGGAAGAGTTGTCCTGAGAGAGGAAAAACATTTGCAAAGCTGAGTGCTGCAAGTACCAAAGCTGTGATGGGCCCTGACAGTGGAGTTGGCTGGGCAGCACTGCAGAGAGCTGGTTTGCACTGGAGTACTGGAGTCTGTATTTCAGATTTTTAATATTTTACATTTTAATACATTTAAAGTGAATATGTTAGTGCACATAAAATGCAGAATTGCCTCTCAAGAATTGCTTTTTCAGTATTAGCCAGGAGTTTATGCTGGGCTATGCAATTAACAAGGAAGTTCTCCTCTCTTAACTGCGTATCATTACAGTCCTAGGAAATGAGCTTTGTGATTTCCAAATACACAATACCTGAACAAAATCAAGTGTAAGTATAGTGTAATAGGGCTTTTTTAAAAGCAAGTTTTTTTTTTTTTAATTCTAAGGTGTAGTTGATTTTCTAGTTTAGAAAGCATATAATAAAAATGCATTTTGTGTTAACATTTTAAAATAATTCGTTATTTTTAAACATTTTTTTATTGTTGAATATGTTGTTGCCAGAACTTCTATCAGTGACAGTATAACTTATAGCAGAGATGTGAGAGACTGAAACTGCAAAGGAATAGTGGTGACAAAAGCTAGAAGTAAAGCATCAATTTCTATTCATCCTTCCTTTTAAATGGAGGAAAGGTGTTCTGCATTTGTAAGGATTACATTGTTGCTTTTCAGACATGATTCAAACATGGATATTGAAAGAGGGAAGGTATAAAATGTCATTATGTCATTAGGAATTCTAGTTCCATTCAAATAGGAAATGTTCTATTTATGATCCTTAAAGAAAGCCCTCAGGTCATGAGCAGTATTTCCATTTGTTGAGAAAAATGTCAGAATAGTTTCCTGAAAGTCTGTACAAAATGAATGTTCCTTTTGAACCCTTTATTAATTCAGTTTCTGGGCACATTTTTAAAAATCATTGAAGAATTAATAAAAGCTATGTGTAAAATTACATAAAACACCCACTGTGAAATTCCAATGTTTTTTAGAGTATTCAAAGCTTAGTTTTTGAGTGAAATAACAGTTATTTCACTCAAAAACTAAGCTTTGAAGGAGGACCCACTTTTCTTTTGATTTTTTTTAGGGTGTGTGAAGAATTAACTCAGAGACCTTCATGGCATTACTGTGTACAGGCCAGGGAAGAGAATGGGAGACAGTTTTTGCTGTCATATGTGGGGGACAGTTTATTAAGAGAAAAGGATCTCATTTTCTAGATATGAGTGACATTAGAATATTTTTGCTAAGTGTGCTGAGCACTTGAACTTCTGAAACTTCATATATGTGAGGTTATTTTCTTTATAAAGAAAACGCATCCTATGAACAGGGACATAAACCTAGAAGTGAAAAGCTTTTTGCATCTACTGCTGTATTTGCAGTTCCACAATCTGAGTATGTTGCACCTTTGCAATGGGGAAAAAGGCCCCATATTGATGAGTGTTGATGCAACACACATGTCAGCAACGACATCATTGCTGTGCTGCATAACAACACATTTGTCTTTTGAGTTCTGTATGCCATTTATAACATTCACTAGCATCTCTTGATTTTTGTGGAAGGCTGATTAGGTTCTGGGCTAAATCTGGTAGGAGCAGAGATTCTCTGAGCTGTGTCACTTCTGGACATGAACTGGTGGGTCACTGTGGTATGGAGCTGTACTCAGTGGCTTCACTCTCCCAAGTCAGCAGCTGCAACACAGGGATCTGTGGGAATGACAGCAGTTATTCCTGAACTGTTATCCTTTTTTTTTTTCCCATTATGCCCTAACGTATCAATGTATTAAAAAGAAACCTGAATATTTTATTTTTCCCCATGAAGCCAGGAAATTGCAAGTTGATTTTTTTATTAGAGCAGTGTGATTCATACTTTCCTTGAAGAATTCCAGTTAAGCATCTTAGGTCTTCTGCTAAATGCTGAAAGAAAAGATTTTAGTGCTTGCCAACTATTTCACTATTTCTTGGCTAAGCTGTATATATTCACTTACTGATAGCAAATTTTCTGTTTTCTGTGGTTGCAAAGTTTACCACAAGTAGCCTGGTATCCTTCCTGTAAAGGACAGGGACCCAGTCCCATTATCAAAAGCATTTGGCTGTTTCCTCTCCTCCTGTAGTAAATGCTGTATGCAGCTGTAATGCAGCTGTTCTGAGTGCAGCAGGGAACACAGAGACAACCTGCTTCAATGCACAGCTCACATCTGTCCTTGGAAGAATTCAAAGTGACAGGAAGCATGCTGAGGCCATATGTCAGCAAGGCAGAGTTCAGAGCAGGCTGCACTGTAAGCACAGGTTTAATTTCTAGCACAGTTTTTGAGGCAGTTGTGTCTGGATCATTAAGAGCAAAAGTTGCCTTCTCTGAATTGCCATTATGTGTCAGCAGTTGCTTGACAAGTTTGAGCTAACTTGGAAATACCTTCCACAGAAGCTCATGTTTAACTCTCACACAACTGTTGGGACTTAACTGCATTTCTTTCATTTTTGTGTGTGAGCTACCTTTTTATGTGTTAAAGAATTAAGAATTTATAAGTGTTGCCTTTGTTAAGGGCCTTTGCAGCTGTGATCTGTACTGAAGGGACATTTCCTCTGTGAGTGGTCTGGTATCTTCAATGTCACTCCTGGAAGACCTAGCAGAGGGGCAGTACATTGTCTTTAAAGCACTTCATCAGGTCTTAATCCCTTTTGAGTTTGGGAACATTGAAATGAATTGTCTGTTTGAATGCATTTGTCTAAACAATAGCTTAATATGAGAAAGATGGCAACTTTTTGATGTGATTCTTAATCAAGAAAACAGAATGTTCCCTTTCTATTTATCTGATTGAAGGAGCAGTATAAATCAAGCAGGAAAAGCTGAAATTATTAATCTCAGTCCTTGGTTGACCTGTATCAGGCAGACATTAACAGGATAGCACAAAGCAGGTTGCTCAGGGCCTTGTCCAGCCAAGTTTTGAACAACATCTCCAAGGAGGGAAACTCCACAACATTTCTGGGCAATGTGTTCTGGTTTTTGAGCATCTGTGATAAGAAGGTATTTTCTTGTGTTCACATGGAGTTTCATGTGCTTTAATTTGAGAATAGGTTATCAATCAGTTTTGCATGTGAAATTTCCATGTTTTTTGAAAGTGATGCTAGAGTTTGAAGCAGCATGACTTCTTGATGAACTTTTGCTTCCTCTCCATGTTTTCTTCCAGTGTCTCTGCACTTAAAGCTTACTTGCTAGCAGAATGTCCTTTCCTGCTTAAAATTCTCCCATATATTCTTTGGCTTATGTTCCAAGCTGCATGGATGATAATACCACATTTGATTGCTCTTCTCTGCATCTGTGTAATTTGATCAGCAGTGCTAGTGAGTGCCTTCTGGGGAGAATTTAATTGATAAAGCCAGATTTGTCTGCTGAAAATGAGGAAAGCATAAGGTGACCTAATGGGAAGCTAAGGCCAAAATATGAACTTCTGGGGAGAAGGCACAGAAAAGCTGCAGATCATTGCCTTGCTGTGATTTGATTTGTGAATGTCAGAGCCACCAAATGTGTACTATATTCTGCCTCAGAGTCACACATTTAAGTTTACTGGGGTAGCTCTCATGTTGTTGGAACTGCTGGGTACTGTGACCTGGCCCTCAACTGCATTTGTAGCTGTGTGTTTGCTGCCTGCAGTCTTACACAGTGCTTGCCTGGTACTGGATCATAGAATCATAGAATGGAATCATAGAATCATTAAGGTTGAAAAAGATCTCCAGGTTCATCAAGCTGATGGAACTTGTCAACTGCACCATAGTGCTGAGTGTCAAGAGTTCACATTGCAGTTGGTGTAAAACCTGTGACATCTTCCCAAATAACATAGTTACAGTCAGGATAGTCCCTGGATGGTTGTTAATACTTAGTTAAAATTAGCAAAATATTTTATATTCCAATAAATTTATTTTCCTGCCCTTTGTGATATGTTTGGCTCTGGCCAGTATGTTCTGTTCACATCCTGTGCTATTTTTAGTAACGTTGATAATCCTTCCCCCCACTTCTTCTGCAAAACAGAATGATACGTCTTTTTATTGGTACGTGTTACTTTCACACGTGGGTTCAGTTTCACCAGTGATCAAAACCAGATGGATCAGTCATGTGTGAGGAATAGTTTAATCTGCGTGCTGCTGGGCTAATTGGAGTGGGCTAGTGGATGTGTGGCCTTTCCTTCTCTTCTACGTGCAAATGGAAGTGTAATTTTAAATTGGAGTCTGTCTTCCTGTTTCCTTCCACTGAAAAGGGACAAAAAGGCAGAGCATGTAGTTTTTGACAAGTCTTGAATTTTATGATTTTCTTTGGAGAAGCATTTTCTGTAAAATGCATTTCTGGGACTGTGTTGAGTGGATTGGCTAAGGACCTACCAGAAATGGGGTTAATTCCAGGACCATCAGTGGACAGTGGAAGTCTCTGTTCAGAGCTTCCGGCAGTGGCAGGGAGATCAGCCAGAGTCTGTGTTGACATAAGGTTTTCCCCTATGATGGTGCAGAGGGTGTCCCATATTAGCCAAGTTCCAAACAGTATTAATAGATGCCAAACGCATTTTCTGCAGCTCTGTGGGAAAGATGTTGAGTGGCAATTTATCACTTTCACTCACTCTGACCCAATCAGACCTACATTACCTGTACAGAAAATTGATCGGGAGGGGATAATTCTCTACAGCTTCTCATGAAAGAAACAGTTACTCATTTATCACCAGACTTAGGCTTTATGGCTGTTTATGATTCTTCCGCTCATGACAGTAGGAACATGTGGGGCCCCAGGAAGTACCAGACCTCTGAGAACACTTTGGGAGATGCTACTGTAGTGAGTGTGAGAACCTTAAATGCAGGGTAGCATGATTTATATCAAGTTTTGGCCATTAATAGTAATTATAATTTTCATAACTGAGGCCAGATTGGACTAGCAGTGACAGCAGATCCAAATTATTTTTCAGTGATGGAACAGATCCAAGGTGGGTTTTGAGAAAATTCACAAGAGCACATCACAGATATATAATTTTAAAAGTATGTGCTGTGAGCTTCTCCTTGCTGTCTCCTTGTCATTGAGGCAATGAATGTTTGGGTGAAAGTCCATCTACGTGGATCACTTGGTTCTTTTCATTCTGGTTAACAGTTAGGCTGTATAAGCTCTAATGCTCAGCCCATCTCCTCTGTGTAAAGATAATTTTAATCAATAAAGATAATTTTAATCAATAAGGTGACCTTTACCTTAGGTTGATTAATCTTGTGCTCCTTCTTTTTCAACCCCCCAACTATGCCAGCTGCCTTAATAAAAATATGTTATTTCTCTTGAATTTCTAAAATTTCTCTTGAAAAACTTGTAGTTCTAGTGACCTGTAATGGACTAAGAATATGATTTAAGAACATTAAGTATAGAGAAATAAAAATGTAATTTTTAGGGAAGAAAAAAAGGAAGGCATCTTTGCATAAAAGCTACTTTAATAATTTTTAGAACTCCATTCTAATACAAGTGCTCAAGGACATAGTTGGCAATATATTTAACAGCAAGTAAAGTCTCTTCACAGGTTGGCTTTATCTGAGATTCAGGGAGAAGGAAACCGTATCTCCCGGTGTCCCGGAGCTCGAAAGTGAAAGAGTACTTGATGCCTTGGTCATAAGCCCAGTCATCAGAGCCTCCTGCAGCAGGGTCTGTTGGTAAAAAAATTAAATAAAGCTTAACTGGGAAAGAGTGGCTACACATCAAATAAGAAATACTTTAGAGTCAAGTCATATAGCCAGGAATGCAGAAAGGACAGATAAAAAGAAATATTCGGTGAATTGATTGATTTATCCTGCTTGTGGGAAAGCTGTTGTGATTTTAGGCCTTTTATGAGCTTTGTTCCAGCTGATTTGTGCAAGCAAATGTAAACAAGCTAAACTGCTCCCTCCTTATCACTATTGTGGGGAAACCATGGGAGAAATGTCTAAGGAACAGGAGAATGGCATGGTTGCATGGGGGTGTTTAGAAACACTTGATATAAGAAGCAAATGCCCTCTCACTGAGTGACTTTCTAAGGTACACAGAGATGGGAAAAAATGCATAGCTGGGATTTCAGCTCCATCTTTTTCTGCTGGACAAATAGTACCTTCCCTTTTCAGTAGCTGGTATGATAAAAACAGTCTCTTTTGCTAAGGAAGGAGCCGCCAAAATTGCCCAGCATCACCCACACATTTCTAAAGGAAGAGTCTCTAAAAATATAATAAAAATTGGAAGAAACTGTTTTTTAAAATGTTTGGGAGGGGATGGTTAACTATTTGAGGAAGGAGAAACAGGCAAGAGAAATTAGATTCCATATTTAAGTAAATTAAGAGATCTTAAATATGGGAGATATTGATATAACCTCGACTTGGCTTTTGGCACTGCAAAGGCCATATCCACAGCTGAGTTCCCAAGAAGGGTAGAATAATTAGTCATTACAAATTACAAATAGGATTGTAATTAGTATGTGTCTCAGAATGTAATGCAAATTAAAAGAAATTGGTGTTGCTAGAGTGGTTGAAGGATTCACATCACACAGTGGAATCAAAGGACTCACATCATCTTTAACTTGGAGATACTGGAAATGCAAAAAATCTCAGGTCAAGGTTTTTATGTTTAAATCTAAGCTGTGTATGATTTAGGAATTCGTGCTATGCATGTGAATTCATAAACATTTTACTACATCACTTGACTTTCCAGGGGGTCACCCACTTCCTGGGATCCCTAGGGAATAAATTATCCCATAATTTAGAAATGACAGGTCCCATATACGCCTCTTCGTATATGCGTGTGAAGGAAGAATGGGACTACTTAGAAAGAGGAACAAGAATCACTAGAAAACTGCATTTTATAGTCCTAGTAGTACTTAATATAGATTGTCAGTATATTTAGGTCAATACTTACAGATTGTTGTTGCTCCTGGACCGTATGTATATTTAGTGTTATACAAACTAGCCAGCTCTTTGGAAGCAGCTTTAGCTATGGAGTTCTGTAAGAAAAGAAGAATGATAAATGCAGATTTTCAGAAGCTTTCTGAGTGAATCTAAGCAATTACACTCTTGTATAAGCTGAAAAGCCATGCTGTAGAAACTTTTATTAGAAAGCTGTTGTTGACCTCTCAGTATGACTAGGTGTCAGTAGTATCAGTAGCTGACAAGGCCCAGCTTGTCCTGGTGCTGTGAAAAGGGCTTGTCAGCAAAGAACTTATTCTCAGAGGTTTAATGGAGTGTGGTCCAGTCTGTGTATGGTCTGGTTGCAGCCTGGTGTACAGTCCAGGGGAGTTTGGAGAGATAAGGGGACAAGAGGTAACAGCACTTTCTAGACTTAGAAGAAGCTTGTACAAAGTTAAAACTAAATAAGGAACCTTACTTAGAGATAAGAGAATCTTAGAAAATGGTAATAACTTGGTACAGTAAATTGCAAACATACAATAGCCTTTCTTTTCCTTCTGTTCATGCAGCTATACATTCAGAGTAGAGTCGGCCCAGGCAGGGGAGTTGAACATTGATACAAGTGGAAGCAGATTAAGGTCTTATAAATATTAACAGCCAAAAAAGGCATAAATTACCCTGAAACCATATGTAGTCTCATTAATTTCAATTCATTTCCTGTGCACAGAGGGACTCATTCAACTCCCACTGATTCAGTGAGGGTTGGATCAGGCCCATCAATAGTACTATGGAGCTATGAAGCTTTGCATTAAGGAAAATTACAGACTTTTCTTTGGAACGTGTGGCTTTTCCAGTTCTTCATTATACAACATGTTGGTAATAAAACATGAAAACTATTACTAACAGATGATAAATATGAATGATTTTTGAAAGCATATGTTCAGTATAAGCAATGGGTTGCCATATATTTCTTTATAGCTTGCAGCTGAATGGCTTACTATTCCAGGAATTTCCTCAAGCCCTTTCCTTCTCTGTCAGTTACACTCTGGCTTACATCCCAGTGGAAGATATATTGTAAAATATTCTCTGTTCATCCTTATGCTTCAAGTGTTCTTCTGATTTACTCAAAAAGGCATATTGGGCAATGTATTTAGAAAATTTTAGTTAACTGAGAGAACTTTCTCAGCTTCTAAAAAACAGCATCACAACATGTTTGCATTATCACTGGCAGCCTACTCTCTAGCAGAATTGCAAGTGTTTCCCCATTCCCAAATATTTGGTTTTGAACATTTTAGAATTATAGGAGTTTGCTCTAGGAGTTTGTGGTCCTTTAGCATACAAAGGACATTTGAACAAAGCAAACCAAAGCATACATGAAGTGTGTCTTTCCACCTATAACACTGACTGTCCCTGAACATGGGGTTTGGTTTCTGGCCTCTTTATCACACAAAGATAAGCAATTGCAAGGAAGTATGTTGTTGTTCATTTCACAATCTTGGATCCAGAGCAATTGGAGTAGCTGAGCTCTCTCCTGTGATCTTCTTTTTTGTTTGGTTTGGTTTGGGTTTTTTCCTCTCTTTTTTAATCCCTCAATAAATTGCTTTTTCTAAAATCCATAATAATTTTTAACACATGTTGAGGGAATTGTAGAGGTTGGAGTCTGCTATCTGCTAGCGATGCCATGTTTTCTTCAGCCATCTGTTGTTTATAATGCACACGTTTAATCAGCAGCTGAGATTGAGTCAAATCTTCTCTCAATAGCAAATGAATTTTTAAATGTAAACTGAGTCTTCCTCTCTCCAAGTATATGCGAAGTGGAAATAAAATTTGGAAAGATTGTCTGGTTCAATATGCAGACCTGTTGATAACTGATATTTGCTCTCTTTAGTTAACTAAAGTAGGGACAATAGAACAGCAGAGCTGCTCTGTGGGGCTGTTTGACCCAGGGCATTTGTTCCACCCAGCACACAAATGATGGCTTTAAATCATACCAGAACACATACCGGAAAAAGTATGTCAGGAAATCTTTTTACCTGAGGGATTTTTTATTGTTGGCCAGGAAGTTGTAAAAACAGAGATTTGTAGAAAGCGCAGTTGAGATTTCCAGCTGTTTAGAGCCTAGAATCCAAATAAACAGCTTCCTCAAGCTCTCCAGTTTGGAGATAAAGGCGATGTTTTAAATGACCCTCTCTAAGTGAAAAATGTGCCTAAGCATTTATGCTTCATCATTAAATGAAGTTTTATCAGAAGTTTTGATATCTTTTTGTTTTCCTTTAAGTGACTCTGTAACATTTACTTTCGTAATAGATTTGCAGTCCAAAACCTAAAGGTAGAAAAATAAATTTCAGCTCTATAGGAACTAATGTCATTTGTTAATAATATAATATAATATAAACCAGCAGGAATAATACGTATTAAGTAAATACTTGTGAGTATAAATACAAAATATGAGGAAAATGTGTTCGGTTGTTTTTTTAAAATAGCTCAATTCCTCAAAGCAATCCATAAGAAGGAAATAATAGGGAGGTCAATGCAGAGGTATATAAATAGTGCCCAAAATTTTCCAAAAAGCTTAAAAGTAGTTTGGGTTTTCAAGCCTGTAAATTATTTGGAATACACCTGCAAGGAGAAACATTGTTTTCCTTTTGACCTTTGAGGATACTCTTTGTTGTTCAATGATTTTCTACATCTCTTGCTGTAATGGGCTTAACTGAATTGTTGTGGTTTGTTTGGAGTTTGTTTGTTTGGGGTTTTATACTGTTAAGAATCCCTCTTCTGCAAGGAAAATGCTGCTGAGATTTATAGCAGCAGAGAAACAAGTGGCGCCCTGCAGTCGAAGAAATAACTCCAGAGTAATACCTTGTAACTGGGAACAGAAATGGCTTTTCAGCTTCTGACTCCCAGCTGAGGTCTCAGAGCTGGTCATTTCAGCAGAAGGCAGCATTTCCTGCCCTCATCACCCATCTGTGTTTACACTGCAATTACCAATACTTCGCTTATCTGTGTACAGAGTGCATGAGCCAGGGAGACAGCAGAGTTGTGTTCTCAGATGTCATTATCTTACATAATTAACAACTTTCAAACCTAGGTTTCTTCAGTTATTAGCTTTTAATGAAAGATGTGGTACTGGCGTCTCTTTCTCACCAAATTGAAGTTTGAACTAACAAGATAAATTATCAGGCTAAGCATATTTTCTGTGTTAATAGGTAATTTTTATGGGAGCATCTCATTCTCCCTCATTTTACTCTTGTATCATCAGGGTGGATTTGCCAGGAAACTGTGACCATTTAGAAACACTCCACAGATGTTGATGTGCAGCTGCTGTTTGTGGACAACTCCCTTTGCCCTCTCAATCTGAGAGTGGTCTGGAGAAGCCTTTTCACTGGACTGCCAACTGATTTGCCCAAGGCTGAAAACTGTATTTTCCCTTCACATTGGTCTTTCATGCTTTACTTGTTAAGTAAAGGGACCCTCAACTTCCTTTGTAATGAAAGGCTGAAAATGTGGATTTGCTAAGTTAGCTTTAGCCAAGTGAATTGAAACTTCTGAGCCTTCTTGTTTTGCCAGTAAAAACAGACTCCTGCCTCAAGGGTCCATGATGTGTAATTTAGTTCACTGTTCTGTTGTTGCTCATATGCTCCAAGAGCCCAGGGAATCCAGCAAGTGAGGACTTCAGTGGAATGATTCTTTTTTTTTACAAGCCTGTTTTTCTGTGACAGTTTCTACAGTGTTTAAGAAATTATTCCCTGGTGAGAGGGTTTCCACTGCAAGTCAGTTGGGTCCTACACCTGTTGGAGGCTCTTGTCTATCAGCCAGATTCACACATCAACTTCATCTGGAAGATGCTACTACTAAACACATCATTTTCACAATTATAAGACTGCCAGTACAGAACAGTTCTGTGGTGGTAAACTCTTGTGGAAGAGCTGTGAAGCAAATTTCAAATACTGCTTTGCTGCCCACTTTCCTGTTTGTTGTGCTTCCCAGTTGACTTTAACAATATTTAATGTAACAAGTAGTACAATCATAGTAATACAATCTGTGCAATAGTGCAGATACAACAGCAGCAGATTGCAACTCCTCATGGGCTTGTCTGAGTCTCTTAGATGTAGGATTTTGCTATCCAACAATTCTTACCCACAGGTCTTCATATGTCTTAAGCATATTCAGGACTTCACAACTAGGCACTAAGTTAAATAATCAGACTGATACTCACAGTCATGCTATATATTTGAAATTCACGCTTGCAGGCTGCACAGACTCTGGGCATATCTCCACTTTCTAATATGTCCTATTTTAAGCACTCAATAGGAAGTGAAATGCTAGACCAACCCAATATGGAAGGTTAATTTGACGAGTTGAAACAACCCATGCAGCTAGTGTGCATTCAAGTAATACAGACTGGAATTATCTTGGGTTGTAAATGAATGTAATATTCTACAGCCTGTGAAACTCTACTAACACACCTACATTAATCTGATAAGTGACTACGAGCTGGCTGCACACATGTATTTGGTGCTATGTTTAACTGAGAGATGGAATTGAACCGGGAAGGAAGGAAGGGCACGATACACATTCCTCTGCTCTCTCAAACTACAGTTCAGAGCCAATTCAAATACAAACAAGAACTGATAAAGCTAGATTTGTCTGCTGAAAATGAGGAAATCCTTATGGGAGGCTAAGGCAAATATATGAAGTGATTAAAAAATATGGGCTGAACTGTTTATGAAAAATCTGATTAAATACATAGTTTTTTATTGCAAGAGGACAAAAATGTGAATAGTAAAATAAAGATGAAAATAGTATTTTTTGGGGTGTGGAGAGATACTGGTCTTGCCAAGCATATTTTGTTATTGTGAAAAGCTAATGCTTCTGTTCCCTGTAGGAGAGGGATTCAAGTGTGTATTCTGTGCTCAAGGCAATACATCAGGGTATAGTAAAGAATGAGCCAAGAGGATTGCGAAGCAGACAAAATGTGATTCTCCAAAAGGAGGACATACTTCTTTAAGGGTGTCATCACAAGAATATTGTGTAACTTCTGAGAAATTCCTGACCTAGATTTTCCTGTCTTGGGTATTTTTATTTTTGTTGTTTGGATAACAGTGAAAATTTTGTGCAACTCCCAGATTAGGGGCACAAAACAACAACCCTGAATAAAGAGAGACAAAACAACAACCCTGAATAAAGAGAGACAAATTTGGGGAAAATCCTTATGAGCTGTGGGATTTATAACCTCACAGATCCTCTTACATCTCAGGGGAAGAGTGGGAGGTTGTGGGAAGAAAGGGACATACGTGACTTTCATCACATTTTACACCCCAAGACCAGGCATGGTTGAAGGGTAGTTCTAATCCCTGGCTTTAAGTCAGTTACAATAACTTTGAGTTGTTCTGATTTGCTGAGCAATGCAGTGGAACGTAAAGGGGTTCTCTGAGTGCCCTGTTCTATCTGACAAACCAAAGCAGTTTTAGGCCTTCTGGTGATTTCTTGAGGCTGTAAACAGAAAAAGTCTTTTGAGCCCCAAGGACACACTGTTCACTACATGTTCAGGGAAGGAAGGTACAGGCATTCTCAGGACCTTCGTCTTCGGCAGACTTAGTGTCCTTAATCTCAGATTACTCAATTTTTGCACCCTTCTGTATCTCAGACACTGAAATGCGACATAAGCCCCATAGTATTATGTTACCTTTAATTAAATACAATGGAACAAAATGTTATTAATGAGAAGCAGACATGCGAGGTTTTGTTTAAACACATGTCCAGTTGCTCACTGAAAGAGATAAGAAATTGCAGCTATATTTCCTTTAATTTATTAGATCTGTCAGGGTAAAAATAACATCTAAGATAAGATAATGGCACTATAAATTTTGCTTCTTCATTTAAAAAATGATTTATGACTATTTTATTTGCCCAAACAATAGCTATTAAAAGTTAAGATTCTCATTCTTCAGCATTTCTCCAACTTCTAGATTTAGACAGAACTTTTAGACATTAAACACAGCAATTGTCATATAAAGTAATTCCTCTTTTTGTAGCTATCTTGTCTCAAGGAAGTGCAGTTGTTGATTGAAAATGTTAAATTTTTTTTAGTCACGGCTTAAATAAATGTGTCTTAGTTACTTGAACTAACCCAAAGAGCTGCACTTGTGAATCTGACCCAGTGCCTGTGGAAGTCAATTTTTCTATTTAATTCACTGACATGGGAGTGCATAAGGCCCTTTCTTGTTTAATTATCTCAATTAAAGGTAATGTTGATTGGGTGATACTCTGATCTCATTGTCCAAAAGGACTTTTGGCAACAAGTATTCCCATGTAAAAATCAGATACTGCACAGGTTGAGCACCTCTAGGATCCTGCTGTCTCTGTTGGGATCACCAATAGAGGAAATAATTTCCCTCAATTAAGATGTGAAAAGTGCTCATAAGGTCACCTTGTCATGGTGGTGAGATTTTTGCTTGCTCTGTGAAGAATAGAATGGAACTCCATCTGGTATCAGTGTGACTGATTTAAAATATAGGATAAAGTGATATTGGAAAGACTAATATACAAAGTGAAATCAAATGGCTGAAGAAGAATATATGTCCTGTATTCCTGAGCAATTTAGTTTTTATGCTCTGTGGTAGAAGCAAGAAAGGGCAGTTTAAATTTTACTGTGTATTAGAATAGAACAGTGACAATATAAAACTTTAATTTAAGAATTTTAAAACCTAGCAAAGCAGATAGGTTCTTTCTTGATGCTAGGAATTGTTTTAGTAATGAGTTGTCAGTGTACTTTCTCTGTTTAATACTGAGAAACACACTGTACTTTTAGTTACGTTTCATCACATTTGCTCTTCATTCAAAAATTGGGGGCAGAATTTCATGCAAATTTTTGACAAATAAGAACTTTGTGATCTTGACAACAAGCAGCTTAAAGTGTTTAGTGCTGTTTATTACTTTAGACTGAGTGGTAGCGTGTGAATTATGAAGCTTTTGTAAAAAATAAAGGCAAGATATTACTACCACTCCCTGAAATAATTTCAATTACAAAATTCCTGGAATATAAATTAAGAAAACAAAATCTTCATTTTAATTTATTCTTCTCTTTTAGGCTTTAAAAAAAATCTAACAAGAAACTTCACTCTTGGCCCCAGCTTGTATTTGTGTTCAGAACCAAAACACGTATTTGGGAGCATTCATAAATCTGTCAAACCTGCACAGCACAGCAACACACATTGTTGTTGCCTTGGACTTTTGGCAGCATTGAGGAAAGAGGGGGAATCAAAATGTGTTTGTTTTGTCTTGCTGTGTTGTTTTCCCTGCCAACAGATTCTAATTGCTAATATGCCAGAGAACTGAAGTAATTTTATTATTCATGATTGTTGATTCTTGGCCTATGAAACATTTATGGCTTTTGTACACATTTAATAGTTTTAAACTCTCTATCTCTTTGTAAGGATCAAAAAAATCTTAAATGGCATTAAAGTGTGGCTTTTCTCTGGAATTGATAAAAGAGGAATTGTCCTTTAAAATACCACATTCATCCTCTCCTCTTCTAAATAAAATGTCTGTGTTTAAATCCAGGCCTCTTGAAAAAGGCCTCAAAACTGAAACTTTTTATGTCCTTTGTATCTCTTTTCAATTATGCTTTCCTCAAGAACTGCCTCATTGACTTGACCTTGTACCAATAGGCGTTTCACCATTTTACTTCAGCAAGAACGAAGGTTCAGTAGAAAGTGGTAGACAGAGATCTTTGCCTGCTGTTGATACCAGCTGAGTTATTTCATAGTTATGACAATCTGTCAAGCTGCTACCTTGGCTTACAGGCCATAGTGCTTTTATGTAAAATATTAAAGCTACACCTACAGCAGCCTCTGGAGTCAGCAAGAGGCAATGCTGCACAGCAGAGTGGATTTCTGGATGGCATGACTGGAAGACAGGACTGATATTGTGTCAAACTCATTGTGCACGTGGAAATTAAATAAGGCCCTGAAGTTCATCCTGTGCTTCAGCTATCGTGAAAACATCATGG
Source organism: Ploceus nigricollis (assembly GCA_013399945.1). Taxonomy (NCBI): domain Eukaryota; kingdom Metazoa; phylum Chordata; class Aves; order Passeriformes; family Ploceidae; genus Ploceus; species Ploceus nigricollis. Next base: position 662,951 of record VXBC01013296.1, read on the forward strand.
TATCTTGCTAAGTCTAAAATATTTTCAAAAACTGGCGATATGGATTCTTTCCAGAAGTTAAAGAAACGCTTGAAGTTAAAGGTACCTAAATAGCAAGTGATGATTTTTGCTTATTCTTTTCATAAAGTCAAAATGACAAAGACTTACCAGTTCCTGGTAATTCGATGGCAAATTGTAAGTGTATGAATAAGGAAACAGTAGCAGCTGGGAATAGGAGTGAATTGTCAAGTATGCCTTGATTGTAGAAAGATGTTCACGAATAAAATCAGCCAAAGCTTTGGTCTCCTTTTCAGACTCAGGTGCAGAGCCACAGTAAGTCGGATCACAGGCATATTTTGAGGCCCCAATAGCTGAGAAGAAAGGTGAATTTCATGAGTACTTAATGAAGAAGTAGATTGTTAGGAGAGTCATGTTACACCATGTTTGTAGGTAATCCTGCTAATACACACGCCATATCAGAGGAAGGAATAGTCTATGGTGTAGTTAAGATGCAAGCAATGCATAGTTAAGATCCTATAGCAATGAATAAATATGGCCTTTACAGTGTACATAGTTGGAAGAACATTAATATGGATGTAAAGACCTATATTTTGGGAATATTTTGGGATATTGGGATGTTGATTTCAGTACTTAACAGTCCTCTCCTTGTATATCTTCTCCATTTCTAAGGCACTTCCATGGAACAAAGTGGAAACCACTCAAATGAGACCTCTTTTCATGAAAGCAAGTTCCTTTGGTTTCTGTTCTGAACTCATAGCTGTGTGTATGTCTATATGTATATATGTGTATGCATGTGTGTAAGTATATATGTATATATATGCACATGTGTGTGCAGATATGTTCATAGAAGTGACCATAGTGATAATGCTAATAGCCAACGTTTGGCTTTTTTTCCCAAAACTGCTTTAAAAATTAAACACAAGCTATTCCACAATGCTTCACTCAAGCTGAAGCTGGACCATCAGATAGGGGAAATTCAATAGTTAAGTATATTGGCTATTGCACTTGTGTGTAATTACTTGCAACTCTTGTTAGGAGACACTTACTGCACCAGCCAGCATCAAAATTCCTGTTGGGATCTGTCCCAATGCAAATGCTCCCGTCATTTTTAGAGCGTGTCTTTCTCCACATGCGGTCCTGTAACAGAATCACAGATGAAAACTTAGAGTAAGTTCTGACAGTCAACTTTTCCAACAATAAGAAAGAAGAATGTACTTACTTTTGTCCAAGTGTAAACGTAACCATCAATGTTAACAACAGGCAGAACATAGAAGTCCAGCTTGTCCAGAAGTGTGGTCATGACAGTATCTTTTCCGTAGGTCTCCACAGCCTACTTGGAGAAAAGTAGAAAAAGCTGATGATGTCTTCACAGATGCATATCTCCTGTGTGTATGTAAAGGCCTGGGTCTGGGTCAAAAATTAATGAATGTGGTAGAAAACTCATCCAGGTCACTCCAGCACATGAGATGGCACCCCTCTGTTCTGATGTGTGCTTAGATTTGCACTGAATCAAACAATACTGCTGTTAGAAAACCATCTTATACCGCTAGATAAATTATAAGATGAAGGAATGTTGATTTTGAGCAGAATAATAAATCACTGGAAAGAGATTTCCATTTACTAGCTTCTTGATTACAGGCAGAAAAATATTGCTGTTCATATTTATTCCTACATCCTAACACCTTAAAGGTTTGAGTTTAATTTATGTGAGAATGAGAAATCATTATTTCCATTTTTTGTATCTGTTGTGCAGAAATTTTATCAACTACCAGAATTATAGAGAATATTTCTAAGTAACATCCTAACACATTTCCAACCATAATTCTGTGGATGCATTTATTCATAGGGAGACAGATTTTTCCCTGCACTTTTCCAGACACAGATATTGAATAACAAACAGGAACTCTTGCAATATCCTCTATATCCTGATTGTTCCTGTTGGTCTGGCTGTTGCTATGCTTGTTCACAGATTCGTATCAGTGTTGAGAGACCATACAATGATCATGGAAATTTGCTCTGTGTTGTACCCATGTTTTGTTTACACAGCCATGAAGGGCAGCACGGGGCAATGCAATGGAAAAGGCATTTTTTGTCCTGTAACTGACAAGTAGGAGGGTGGGATATAAAATCTAGAAAAGTAGTTTCAGATCACTTGAAATAATTTTTCCTGGGTTTTATTTTATGCTTGTTTTGGTTTTTTGTTGTTGTTGTCTGGGTGGGTTTCTCTTTTGAGATACCTCTAACAATCCACCTTGCTCATGTTTTTCTCTATTTTTTTTTTACTTTTATGTCTAGAAGCAATCCCAAGTGAAATTCTGATGATGCTCAGAGGTCTGCTCTTTTAAAGCACTTCTGCCTATGGACACACTGAGCAGAGGCACTGCTGGTGTCAGGTACAACCATGAATTAAGTGACCAGACAGTGAAAATGACAGCTGCAGTGACGTGAATTGCTGAGAGAAAAATGGTACCACATACTGTCTGCAGCCTTATTAGGCACTAATGAAATCATATTCCCATTGACTCCACCAAAATGTCACTTCTAATTTCCACTGCTCCCTACACAAAACTGCATGCCTGTCTGATAACAGTGAGATTATACTTGCCACCAAGGCCTCTGCCAGCATGGCTGGCTCATGTAGATTGGCTTTCCTTTCCTTGGGTTTTAGATTCCAGCTGCTGCTTCTGGTGTGGTTTTATTTATTTGGTTGGTTGGTTGTGTTGGTGGCTTTTTTTAATCTTCCAACAGAAGTTATTACAAAATATGAGATTCAGACAGTAAGTTGCTCTGCAAAATTGATTGATCTCCCCCCTCTGAGGAGTAATATACCTGTCTCTGGAAAGATAACTGTGCAGCATTTGATAATCCCCACCTGCTTTATATTGGTAGTGAGAAAGAAAATATAAAGGACATAAAATTTTTTAATTCAAGACCTAAAGTATCCCAGACTGAAGTGAAGCTAATTTCACCTCTGCAGCTCTTCCTTGAATATGCTTTCATATTTTAGCACCTTTCTGTACAGCCTGTGGTGGCAGCTCAAAGGGATGTATATGCATTTCCCTCTTCCTGAGTGGAGCTTAGGCAGCTTCATTTATAGTCTTCTTCCTTTCTTGGGTACATTTCCTCAGTGCTGAGCTGAGGGTAGGTTTCCATCCTCTCTGTTGCCTTGCTGAATAAAGCTGGTTGCAAGGAATCCACCACCTGGCACTGTAGCAAGTCAGCTGTTTTGAAGTGCATTCAGGTGCCTTCTGATGTGCCCTTGAATTTTCTTATTCCTTATGTCTGTGTACAGAACATGGCTATCTTTATAGTGTTACTCAAGCTATTTGCTTTTCTCTCACCTTTCTCTGACTACAGGTGCAAAAAGAATTTACAAACTGAGCAACCGTTGTAGTTGTCAGTACCTCTTAGACACGTTTCAGGTTGTCTTAAGCTGCTGGAAGATTACAGGTCCGAGCACAAAGATCTGGTTTAAGTAGTTACACCTTAACCCTCTGAGGTGAGAAGAAGGCATGAGCAGACACGTATTTAGAGGGAAAAAGGCAGTGGCCTGAGCTCTTGCTGCTCATTTAAGATTTTCTTAAACATAGGTTTTGTAAAATATTTTTTCATCCTTAAGCTTACTGACCTCTTTTACAAACCACTGGCAGAAGGCAGGGCTGATCCACTCTCTTGCATGGAAACCACAATCCATAAAGATGGCCTTCTTATCTGCACCACTTTTTCCCATCTAGGAAAAAAAAACAAACAACACCCCAGAGCTTGAACAAAATAAACTGTATGCAGAACAAGTCAGTCAGCATGCTGACCTAAGAAGTCAAACTTTATACAAATATGGCATTCCTTGTTTAAATGGAAATTTATGGAGTGCTCCCAACTGTACCTGACCATGATATTCAAGCTAAAAAAATACTCTTAATAATTTCATTTTTATTAATGTTGATAAGCTTCCTCCAATTACTTGATTACTCTGCATTGTTGATTTATTTCCTGTAGTGTCTCTAAAAGTTTATCTTGTGTGTTTGAATGATATATTACTATAAGTAGAGGAAAAGAAGAAATTGAGGCACTTACTTTGAGAAGGTACATTGGCCGTCCTTCATATGTTTTCCCAATTACACTACGAGAGACAAGGTCTGGGTTCTGAGCAGCAATATCAGCAGTCCAAGCAGCTATCTGTTTAATAAAGAGGTTAAATCTAAATCTCTGTTCCTCAGGTCCAGACTGATTAATTTGCAGATTTCAAGCCAGAACAGTCTTTCTGAGCATCTAATGTGGCCTAATATTTAATACAATTTGCAGATTTCCAGGGAGCCACTGCAAAGATGTGAAGAGTTGCATGGCCATGATTACATGTCAGGAAAAATGAGCATGGCTGTGAAAAAAGGAGGAAGGGGTCTTATGATAGGACATGAAGAGCTAGAACTGAGGGAGGAAATGGAATTGAGTTGTTTAGCAGAGGAGATGGGAGAAGGAGCAAAAAGGAAAGGAAATGAATAGTGAAGCATCTCAGCCTGGTCATTGGATTTCTGCCAGAGGTTCTTTGCAGCACTGGGAGAAAAGTAGAGGAAATAAGAGTAGGTTACACAATCTAGCTCAGTAATGATGAGGAAGGAGAGTTTGGAGGCATTATCATGTCAATGGATGGAGCAGAAGAGGAAAAGGGAAGAAGGCTGGAAGCACTTTGACTGCAGAAGCTAAGGGACGAAGCTGATAATGTGGTAAATTCTAGACTTTACCGTGTCCCAGTTGTTGTACTTCACATAGCTGTGGCTGGCAGTACGAGCTTGGCTGTCAAACTGGGCATCCAGTGCAGCCTGCAGGTTGTCGATCAGAACTCTGCAAGAAGGCACCATGAAAAGTGTGAAGAGAAATGTACAGCAATCCAGCATGGAAGTAAGACATCTCAAGGTCTGCCCAGCATTTGGGCTGCACAGACTGGGAAAGGAAAGGTGGGCAGGTTGAAAATAAGATATATGAGTTTCAAATTTCAACCTACATCCTGCCTCAACCTTGCCACAAGAAGGACCAGGGAGCAACAGGCTCATGCCAGTTAGCAGCTGCCTCACTCCCATAACAAACCTCCAAGGTGGGAACAGCTTGGTTTCAGAAAAATGGCAATGCTGAGACAGAGTGTGTCTCAAAATGAGCTCTAGGCTGATCTTATGTTGCCAGCTGCTTCTGTCTCAATAGGAAAAGGGCCTTCTTGAACTTTTGGCACTGGAGGACAGTTAGACTGCAGCAATGTTTCAAAACCAGGGAGCAACCCAGAGATGTTTGCCTGATGAAATTCCCTGTCGAGCCAAGCTTCCAAAGGTTAGATGTGGTTTGACAGCTCTATTGCATGTGGCATTATCCATCCTCCAAGCTACTTTACTGCATGTGAGGTGAGCTATTAAATAGAACACACAGTTACAAGAAAACCTCAACAGCCTGTCTGGATTGGTTGGATCTCTCCTGTTCATTTTTCCCTGGGGCTGACACAAATACACAACTTATCACTGAGCATGCTCTTGAGGACCTTTTGCTTATATTTCAACCTTGCCTATCAAAAAATGAAGTCCTCTTGTTTTTCCAGTGCCTATCTTAAAACTCTTACAAATCTTATTCATCCAGGATATGTCCTTGATCATTTGTGATTTGGATAGAGGAACAGGAGGCCAGTTTGTGAGGCACCAGCAGCCTTCAGAACAAACATTGCAAGTGACATGATGTCATGGCACTGCAGCTGCACTTCAAAAGGAATATAAAAGCTTGGGCTGTCACAAGGACAATCCACTGAAGTTTGTCAGGGACAGCTTCCAGACATTCTGGCCTTTTGTTGCAATCAAAAGATTTGTGCATAGACCTGAAGCAGTTAATGAATATTATAGGAAAACAAACACATGTAACTTCTTCACTAAAGAGGAAATTCCACTGAAATGGGATTCCTGTGCTGTATGTGCACTGTGGGATTATTGAAAACCATTTATTCTAGAGTATTTTTAGATTCTGTTCCTGCAAGGCATCCAAATCAGACACAATTGACATGAGGCCAGTAAATTTAGGGATGGATTAACTCTGGCTTTAGCAGATCATGAAAGTTATCCTGAGAACTATGTGATGTCCAATGAAGGAGTTTGGTCTAGTGACAACAACAGTGGGACTGAGAGACAAAAACTCTACTCTCAGCCAAATGAAATAATAAAAACTTGATCAAATACTACTGACTTTCAGTGTCTGAGTACATGATGTTGACAGACTGTGCTTTACACATCAAAGAAGCCTGATAATGAAGTTGAGCAGAGCCATTCTGCAATGCTTAAGTGGAGTGAAAGGAGAGATGAAGACAGACAGCGCCACTCCAGCTCAAAGTCAGTTTCTCATCCTCGGTTAATGCTTGCACAGTGATTGGAAGATATGAAGTGAAGAGCAGGATCAGGCAACTCCTCATTCTCCTTATTCTTCTGTTAGTGCTACTCACTACAGTGCTTTTGTTCCCAGTGGTGTGCAATGTGGCAGTGTGCTCTGTTCGCTCCACTTGTGCTGCAGTCATATTTGGTCAGCTCTCTCTTTGGAGACATCCTTGCCATGGATCTGCTATGTGACTTCTCTCAGCCCAAGGCTGTCCTGGGAATCTGCTTTCCTTGCTTCCTTGGCCTTTCACCTGGCAGCTATATTCTGTCTGTCACCTGCTGGGGTTTTTTGGCCCTCTAGCTATTGTTCTGCAGCTCACTGGGGACCTGCTCATGGTAGCCCTTGGGGCTCACCATTTTATTTTCTGGCTTCAGTTCCCTGTCCATTTCCCTCATCTGGTGTACTTTCTGGCTCTTTCTAGACCTTTGCTGCACTTTGTCTGTAGTAGGAAATATTTCTATCCCCATCCATACTCCAGCCTTGTGTATTGCAGTGAGCTTTCACCTCAGGGAAATTTCTGGTACTGCATCTCTGCTTCCTGTCTCTTGCCTCTATCAACATTTCATCTCATCCTTCAGTGCAGAGTAGTCCATTTGAACTGTCATAGGAAAGCTGAACCCAGAAGAGGCATCCATAGGAGGGATGAGGTTTGTAACAGGAAAATCAGTTGACCAATATGAAAAGCTCAAACACATCCTCCATGGTATTTAGTCCCCTTCTATTCAAAGTGCAGTAGTGAAAACAAACTTACTGATACTCCATTCCACTTTCTTTCAAAAGATCTTCAACCTTGAAAGACTTCTCAGCTTCAACTCGGAAATCAACTTGCATTTTTGGCCTTACCAGTGTGACAGAGTCTGGCTGCCAAAAGTCAACCTGAAAGAAGACCAAATGAATACATAGACAAATAAATACATATATGTGGCTGTGATTTTTTAGATTGGTGTATGTGTGCTGGTGAGGTTGTGATTAATATACTGAATTTCATGCCTATCCTGTTACACTGATTCAGCATTGCTTCCCAGAAGTATCAACCTAAATTTTAACTGGAAATTGATTAAGATTTTCTTAGGCCCTGCATTTTATATGGCAGAATTCTGGAGATGACAGTGACAATTTCACAAATTGTCTCCAGCATCTGCATTCATACTGAATTGTGAATATTGTGACTATATTTACAACTTCTTTCATTTTTACAGCTTCTTTCATTTTTTTGCTCTGGTTTTTGCCTACAAATGTTAGAGAGAAATTAATTCAATATCAGGGGTGAAGTGTATGAATATTTTACATAAATCAACTGAAAAGGACTGTTGTCTGTATGAGTGCTTTTAAAAGAGATGGCTGAAGTTGATATGAGGAACCTGTGCTTTTGAAGATGTTTCATTCCAAGTGGACAAACAACAGTGTTATTACTACTTCACTTATTTTTGCTGAAGTAAGCATCCAAGCCTCTGGATTTAGTGCTCTGTTGAAGGCCGATGGAAACAAAGCTGATTTGCCAGCCTGATGCCTTTTCACCCTTTCATCTCATGAAGGTAAAAGAAATTTGGGCTGGTTATTCATGAATTATGTGTCATCAAATGAGATGATTGTTCCAGAATATACAATTACATCAGTCCTGACTGACTGCTTTGTACAACAATGGTAGTTCAGGGATCTTTTCTTAAAAGAAAAAGAAAACAAACAATCCTTTGATACTTCACACTTGAAAGCAAGCATGGTATATATTAATTTCCATAGTATTGGCAGCACCATTCCAATAGTATGTTGTTCTACAGAAAACTGTTCCAGCGTGCTGTAGTAGCCTGTTGATGATAGATCTCCACATCTGCACTTCATTAAAAATACCATCCTTTCATCCTACAGCTAATGGTGTCTTTTTCACCAACAGCTATTTTACAACATCAAAGCTGAACAGAAATATTGAAAACACATTTGCTGTCTTTGTTGTTTTTTCATCGTGTCATTGTGTCATCATATATCTACATCAAGGTCAGTGAGAAACACGCAGCTTAGAGAAAAAGGAAGCTTTAAAGGAAAGTCAGAGAAGAAAAGATAACATGAGATACTAGAGGCCAAAGGAAAATTCATTTTGCTGGGAGTATAAATTTTTCGAATATTTACATGAGGAAAATGTTTTGCTTGTAATGGTAAAAGTTCTGCTAGTTGGAATTTCCATGATTTATCTAATACATTCTTAAAAGCACCTCACACGGGATACATCATTTAAGATTTATTTATTTTATTAATAAATTCTGATGGGCACTTTGACATTCAGGTTGGGTAAACCCGACATTCTTGGAAGGTGTTTGAATGTTTTGTATAGCTCTAGTTTAATCAACTTGTCCTATTCATTCCAAAGAAACAATACAGCTGACTTGAATGAAATCAAGATTATGTCTTTAATTCAGTAGCACAATTAAAAAAAAATCTGTTATTTGAGCAAAAGGAGAAATATTTCTTTCAACTACAATATAACCACTTCCCCACATACTTTACCTCCATGATGCTGGCAAGGAAATTGAGGATTTCCACCTGCTCATCATTCTGTGGAATCACACGGAACACCTTCTGTCTGTAAGGGGAGAAAAAGATTTGATTTGAAACAGTTGAAAGCCTTTTGATCATGCAGAAGAAATCACAGATATAAAACTCGATGTCTGTTCTTACCCATCAAAGGAAAGATCCTGCAGGTGAGCAGAAACAGATGCAGTACCTATGAGAACCAAGAGTGCCCACATTTTCTCAAACAGGTTTTCTGTTCTTTTTGTGCTGCTTTTATAACTTGTTTTGTCCTTCTTTTTATCAATTACACACCCACTGATCAGAACAACCCACTGATCAGCTGATAGTTTACTCTCTTATCCTTGTTTTATTTGCATACTATTTATAGTGTGTGTTTTCCTCTACACCTGTGAAAGCAGCTGAAAGTCTCACAGAGACCTGGCTAAAGAGTCTTGCTATTTGAGCTGGATAAACTCTTGATATGAGAAAGTGAATTTAGTTTACTTTGTTATTTTCTGTTTTATGTGAATTTAGATTTTTTTAAAATAAAGTGGTTGCTGAATTACAAACTTTATAATATTTTATTGTTACTTTGCGTAATGGTAGATGTCCATCAGATGCTGTTGCAGTGTGCCTGGTCTTAATCACAATGTTCTTCTTCCTTAATAATACAGGTTTGACTTTGACATTGTCAAAGAGGAATCTACCAATTGGAATATACCAATTAGCTTTTTTTCCCCAACAGAGAAGGAAAGCAATGAACTGGTTCTTTGCTCACTTCACTGAAATTTAAGTCAGGCATCTGCAGAACTGAAAGCGCAGAAATTTCTAGCAGCAGTAGGGTTGTACATATACTGCATGTGATACAGCTGCTGATTCTTGTACATTCTCTAATTTCATCATGTGTGGATCAGAGATAAATATCTTACAGGTTAAGCAATACTGTGGAATTTACTAAGAAGATCAAATGAAATGTATTCATACAAAAGCATTTTTAACTTTCATGTTGTGCCTACTCTGAAGAACAGTGGTGTATTTGCAGCAGCGCACTTGCATCTGTTTAGTTTTCATTAATGAGTACTTGGCATTGAATGCAACATTAATTGTCTGTTGATGCTGTGTCCTGATGTGACTGATGTTTTCGACAGGGAGCCTCTAAATGAAGCAGTGAACAAATGAATAAAAAATGGAATTTATGAGCTCAGTTCTGTCTCCTGTTATGCCTAAGTAACCAGGCAAATTAAAGGAGTTCAGACACAGATAATCTCTACTGTGTATTACATAGTATGTGAAAATTTATTAAGAAAAATAGTATAATTCATCTCAGATTAAAAGATGTAGTTACAGTTTCAAGGTACAGAAAATTTAATTGTCATTGAGCATTTTAAGAACGAATGTGGCATCAGACCTAATTTTTTATGAGGTTCTCTGGAGTCAGTTCACTAAAGCATAGATACAGAATAGCTAGGAATATAATTTTAAATCAATGTACAGTTAATGCATATCAATATGACCCATAATTTATATTTTCCTAAAAGGAGAGTCAAAAAGTCTACTGGGTCTACTTATTGAAAACTGTCTTTGCCAAACCATAGGATTTAAACTTAGGTTGCAATTAATGGCCTAATTTGTAGCACTGCCAGCTCTTGCCCAGTAATAATCTTACTGAGAGACAAGCCTCTGAAGACAGATGACATCAGGAGCTGTTCTGACAGTGTCAAAACAATACTGCACAGTCTCCAAAAGTTTTAATTTTATGATGATGAGATCATCACTACAGATATCAGTATCAAATAAAAGGGTCTGATCCCATAAAGACAATTGCAAACACAATAATGTGGAGATGATCAAGCATGGAATTTGCAATGAATAAATGATCACAAGAAGTAATCAAACAATTTGCAGATGTCATCATTCCCTGTTGAGAAGCATTTTGGAAATAGAAATTGCCAGATTTCAAAGTCTGAGTTTACTTTTAATAAATTGCTTCCTTATTCATGCAGTTGTAAATGATGGGGGTTTTTTGGTTTTATATTTGGGTTTTTTTCTCCAAACAATCAGTGATGCAGCATCGACTACTGAGTTGGCAAGCATCACTGAATACCAGAATTTGTAATGGCAGTTTTGCAGTTTCTATCCCAGACTACATCAGAAACAAACACTGACGTGGAATCCTACTTAAGTGATTTATTTTGCATCTCAGGATGGATGTTTGTCAGGTTAGTTCATAAACTAGCTCTAAACATTTTGTTCTTCTAACTGTATAGCATAAATGTTTAATACTTGTATATATGCTTGATAAAGGGGCAGCATAAGGATAAATAAAAGAGCAAATCAGATTTGGTTAAGCCATCTGTTCTTTTTAGCATCTGATTACAAGCCAGCATCATCAGTTGGCCATGGTTGAGTAAACCTTGGCCTATCATAGAGAGCAGAGCATTACCTATATCTCTGAATAGATTCAAAAGGAAAAAATATTTTTTTTTGTAATCAAGGAAGTAACAAAATCCAAAAGGAGAACGTGTGGTAACTTCCTTCAGGACAAGCATTTTGTCTTATACTTAACATAACAGAAGCTGAAAACAGTGTCAGCAATTGCAATTTTGTTGTAGTTGTTTGCTTTATAGATGATTCAAAATACAGCGTCCTATGATGCTGTCACTCACAAAGAATATTCCCTGTAAATAATTGGCTACATTCCAGCTGAAATTCATCTTTGTAGTAATTTCTTATTTCAATTTTTGGAATTGAATTACTCTGATACTCTACTTTGAAAAGCATATGGAGGCTAACGACAGACTGATAAAGGGAAAAAAACCACATCAATGTTAACATTTCAGAAGTATCCTTTATCCTACGAAGCCTTTCATCCCATTTATTATCAAACTGAGTCCAAAAGTCTAAGGATAAATAAGGTCTGTTTTTATAGGAGTTTCAGGAGATAGAGATTTCCTGAATCCAATAGTTTGTTGATCTACATTTTTAAGAAGTCCACCATTTTTTAGTCACAAAATATTGTCAGTTCTTACAATCCCTGATTGACAAATGTATCTTCTTAATATTCTTTAATATTTATTATGTTCCAAAAGATCAGCAATGTGCAAATCTTAACACTGCTTATGTATGTTATGTAGCAAAGTCCTAGCATGTGCCCCAGACCAGGCACATTATTTGATGTATGGACACCCTATTATGATCATTTATTTGTTAAGGTAATATATTCTAACCTTAGTTTTGAAGAGTAAAACAACTGAATATATTCTGAAGACCTTTGAGAATACTTTGAAGAGGCCAGGATCAGCAGAATCTGCTATCCAGCATATGATCCAAGCTTTCTTGATACTTTCTCTTCATTTATATATTATTAATATTCTTTTAATTCATCAAAGGCTTTTTCAACTTTAGGGCCCTGGGACATGCTCATATCCTACTGTTTTGGTAGCTATGTGTAGGTATCTTATTTTTAAATTTTTTTTTCACATTTGCTACTTAATAGGTGAACAGGTACTGGATAAGAAGATAAAAGAATGGAAGTGATGTGATCAAGGATATGGATCAAAAAAAGAGGGAGCTCTCATGACTTTGGGATGTGTTTGTACTTTTGTTATTGACTCATCAGGGGAGAAACAGCAGAATTTGTAACTTGTTCTTTTGTAGAGTCAGTGGATTCTTGCCAATGTATCTCCTGTGAAATAAATATCATATTTTTACTATTGGCCTCTAGTTATCAGGATTGACTGTAGTATTGCAGCTTCCTTTTATGATCCATGCACAGCTTGCTTAGGATTTAGAAAGTATTTTATTACCCTAGCTAGAAGTTGCATATATAATATGTATTCAAATTCATATTTGTTTGAAAAAATGTGTGAAATATACTAAAATAGAAGCAGTGAATAAAGGTATTTCCAGTACCAGAATTCCCAGAAACGAAGCAGTGAGAATCTGTTTAGTGCCAAACAGAAAAAAGATGTTTAATGAAGCAATGAGAAGGACTGACCTCTCACCCATTGGTTATGGACATCTGCTTAATTAGCTGCTCCTTGGGCTGAGCTTTCTCTCGTGTACAAGACTGTGGCCAGTTCTCTCACTCGAGCCTATGCCATGATCTCTGTGAGGCTGGCAGGGTCATGGCAGGACTCAGTGACAGCTCAAAGACACAGAAGCATAAGGCTCTTTTCCTTACAAATTTAAGGCATTGAGATCAGCATGTGGTGTGAAGTGAGATCATAACTGCAGCAAAAAAGTTCCTGCTCCAGAAAAGTACAGGAGTAAGCAGACACTCAGTGCTCTTACTAGTAGAAGCCAGTTTCATCTCCCATCTTTGTGCAGGTTCTACCTGATGGCTCTAGGAGTTTCTCTTCTGGGGTAGATCAGCACATCATTCTCACCTATAAATATCTCCAACAATGCCAGAACCAGATGCTGCTGAGGTGGTGCTAGAATTATTCTGTAACAAGACACAGGAGTGTCTGCCCACTGCTGAGGCCTCTCCAGGGTGTGTAATTCAGACTGTTAGCATGTTGTCTTCCTGAGTATTCCCCTAATTCCCATCCTGGGCTCTGCAGGGGCTGAAGGTAAATCAGACTGTCAGTGTGCACTCATCCAGCTCCAGTTTCAACAGAAGGATTTAGACAGACAGATGGATCTCCATTTCATCCCTCTAAATATGATCCAGATAGTGATGCTCCATTGGTGTTAACTGAGCACAGCAGGATCACCATGAGTGGGAGCAAAGGCAGATGAGAGTTAACAGGAGAGTCCAGGATGCATAAAAAAACATCAACAGGAGAGGTTCAAGGAAGACAGTGGACTGAGCAGCTTGATTCCACCCTTAGGCCTAACTGAAATTTCTTTTTACAGATTGCTGGGTAATTTACTGTTCTGTTTTGCTTTTTGAATGTGATGGCCCTCATGGGTGGTGTAAATTATGAACATTTTTCTCCTGCATAGCTTGTATTTAATCTGCAGGCTTGATAAATCTGAAACTTAGTGCTGAGATAGATCCTTCAGCTCTGGATGATTTTGAAATCCAGTGCCCTTTGCTGAGACACAGGTTATATCAATTGATGTTATACCTGGGCAAAGGTCAGGGAGTTCTAGCACTTCAGAAAAACAAGACTACTTAGAAATTAATAATAATAATTCTGTTCACATCTACTGAAATAACCCAAATTCATAAGCTACAGATGAAAGTAGAACTCTACTATAATCAAATAAAACTTTGGCTAATTCTCTGGCTTCCTTCCCAACAAAACATACATGAAAAGATCAATACAATTAGTTCCTTTCTTACTTTCTAAAGAAGTTTGGAGTTAGATTTCAAAAAACATACTGAAAAAAAAAAAAAGAATAAAAACCAAACCCACACCAAAAGAAGCATGTAAAAATACCAAACAAAAAAGTTCAAATAGATTTTGCACATCAATTTGTTCATGTAAAAATATATTCCTTCTTAAACAGACTGACAGTTATTAATTGATCAAGAGTATTCATAAAACTCTTCTCAAAGCAATTAATTGGACTAATGATCTCTACTTGGACAGCCTTATTAAAACATACTAATTGCAAAAACTAGTGAGAGCTCACTCATTACAAGAGTATGGGGTAGCAGATTAAGTTGAATGAATTAATCTTGGCACTCTGTTCCTCTGTGAACATGTAAGTAAACAAAACTCAAACTGAGCAGAGAACCTGTCTGACTTAGGCAAGTGTATTAATTATTTGTGAGATATCACTGGGAAAAAATGAACAACAAATCAAATCCGTGCTACTGAGGGGTGTGGAACCAAATCTGACTGAGGTATGGATTTTTTCCTAGGTTCCTTTTATTCAAAAAAGGAGTTAAACTACAAAAGATAACAGTGGACTTTTCAAAAAATTAATAATTTGCTATTTTTAGTAAACAGTAGGTTTCATGGAATAAAGGAAAACACAGAGTGCAAACAATTTAATCTTGTCACCGTGGTCAAACTTCATTTCCATGAATTCATCTGAAAATAAATTCAGTTGGACAAATGTCTGTTAAACTTGTATGAAAAGAGCCTCAATGAAGCAAAAGAGAAGTGAGCTTCAGAGCATAAAGTGCACTTGCCTGTGCACATGGAAATATTAGGCATCACAAATAAGATAGCTGCTTTAAATTCAGTATCCATATTCTTCTGTATTACACCCAGGCAACTCCAGATGTTTAAATTATTTCCTTTTTTTCCTTGGTAAAGCACAGTCAAGAGAAAATATTCATTATACCAACTTGACTGGAAACAGTTTGTAAAACTAGGTTGTAATACACAAACATTGGGACTGAGCAGGTCCAGTTTTTGACACAGGTTTTTTGCTACTAATTTATCTCTGCTTCTTAGTTATATTTTGGTGCACTTCTCAGCTTCCAACCCTGAAATCAGATCTACTAGGAAGGGGTGAAGGAGGAGTAAAGAGAGAGACCATGCTTTGATCCACTTCTTTCTGAAACATCACAGCTACCTGAAATCCTTACATTTTCTGTGAATTATTTAAAACATTTTCTGGAAAAAAAAAAAAAAGAAAAAAAGAAGAAAAAGAAGTATTTTGATGTGGAAATGTTGCTGTAGTAGTGTTTCATAGAAAAGGTAGAAGAGGCATCCCAAGGCCCAGTGCTGTATTCTGCAGCCAGTATGTCACACCCATGATGTGCTGTGACTAAGGACTGCAGCCATGGAGCAGCTCAGCTGCTGGTTGTGTGCAAATGTCATCAGGAAATCTGGCCCAAGGGCCTGGCCAGATAAAATAATAATTAAAATATGGAATACAGAATATTTAGATATAGATATAAAAATACTATTTTCTCCCCTATAAAACTCCATAATACTCCTACCTTACCTTGAGAAGCTTCTTAGTGAAAGGTGAGGTTCCTTCCCTGTTGTGGTTAGCTGATTTTCACTACTGTGCAGCTTCTAGAAGGGTTGGGGAATCTTTTCCTCTTGGTTTGCCGCCAAAGATTTTCCTATCTTAGCAAAGCTGCCCCTTGGTTTGTTCAGTATGTTGCTCACATTTGACTTTGTTTTCTCACTGGAAGGCTTAGAACAGAACATGTGAAGTTTGGGATTTCGCTTGGTTTTGATTCATACAGTTTTTAATTAAATATTTTGCTTCCTTAATGCTGCTTTTGCTCCAATGTATTTTCTAAATTAGGTAAATTGATGAAACTTCTCTCATGTTTGAAGAAACTGGTAATTGTTATCCAATGAAGAAAATGAGAATAGGTCGTGATGTTCAATACCTCCCTGTCACTGAATAACAAGCTTCTGGAACTTGAACTAAGAGATTTTGTCATGAAACAAAAATTACTACTTTGGCTTACTGGAAATAATTCTGGATCAAGTTAAGGATTTATGCAGAATAAAGGTGAGAGAATGCCCTCTTCATCAACTTTCTCCTTCATTATGCTGTAAGATGTGATCCTAACATCCACAATAGTTAGATATGTGGTCTAACTTACATTTCACTAAATTCTGATGGCTTGAGTGGTGGGTGGGTGGAAGGTGGATCACTTTGTTCAAGACAAATTTGTCAAATTTTGCATGGGAATTTCTTGGAAGAAAAACTATTAATTTTAAACCATTTTGTGTCACTTCTCCTTTGACACTCATTCTTGTCTCTTCATAGCCACAAAAGAAAGGAAGCACCTGTTTGTACTTTCTCCTCACACACCTACTAGGAAAGCAAACCCTGCTTTAGTCATCGATGCCACTTTAGTCACTTCGCTGTAGTTGCACAGGAGTGTGTAGTGGAGCCTTACACTTAAATGGCTGCTTTATTTCTACTTTTCCTTTGGGACCAAAGAACCACAGAAAATAATGGGAATGCAGATTGGAAGTAAGAGGTATTCCAGACCTACTAACAAAAACAGCATAATGAAAACTGAATACAGCATAATGAAAACTGAATACAGCATAATGAAAACTTGAATGATAATAAAATAACTGAGTTGGTAAAAACTCAACTGATGGAGCTCTCATGTGGAACATATTGTGTCTACAATGTTACAGGTCATTTCCTTTGCCTTTCTCTATAAACATGTTTTTCAAATTGGTTTCAAGTTGGCCCAGCTGCTTCAAGCCCAGTATATTGAAAGCATATTCATATGACAGATGACCAGCAGCTGCTGTTGGAAAATGGACAAAGCGAAGGGTAGATGTTGCTTGGGAGGATGAACTTGTGCTTCCAGGCAAAACATTTTCCTCAATATTTTGCTCCTCTATGAGTTTTTCATTGCAAAGGCTGGGCCAGTGACGCTAAGAGGCCTTTTTCTTTCCAGATACAGCTCTAGGAAGTGTAGGAAAGAAAGAAGATGCTGGTGGACTCTTTGGTCAAGGCACTGAATGAGAGAGGGAACCTGTTCTTAATCTCTCTGGAATTGTTCTTTCTGTTAAAGAAGATACTGCCATTTGTTAATCCTGGCTCTGATTTATTCCTAACCATAGAAGTATTTTGTATTGAACGTCTGGCAATGGTGTATGTGGCAATACACACACCCATGTTCCAGAGGCAATCTAATCCATTTAGCTGTGTCCTATCTCCTATCTCTTTGACTCAGACTTTTTTCCCCCAACCTTTTTTACCCCCTTCAAACAGTTTAGTTAAAATGCAGAAAAGCTATGCTTTTAATGACTAAAAGAAATATAATTTTCCTTTCTTTTGATTCTTGTCTAAAACATTCCATGCTTGTCCTGAGAAGGAGAAAAAAACACCACAATCCATTTAACTGGCAACATAACATCCGTATTTTGTATTTAAATCTGTCAAGATACACACTGCTTTAAGTTTATTGCCATTTTGATCCTACAAGTTCTGCAAAAACATTTCTTGTAGCTGTCAAATACTGTGCATCTTCCTTAGTAAGAGAGAATATGGCCAATGTTACTTTGATCTACTTCATTGCTTCAAAGTTTGAAATGCACTCAGAGCTTTTCATGGAATTTTGAAAAGCAATTCTTGAAAAGAGTAATTATGAAAGTAGTAATTTTTCTCACTGATGTTATTTTTCTATAATTGAGTTAGGCAGTAAGAGGATTGTGTCTCTGTCTATTTTTTTCCCTGCAGTGTAATCCAGAAAAATGTTTGATTTATAAAATTTTTCTTTTTTTTATTCACTCTGCCCTGAGGAACTGCAGTCAGGCAGAAGGCTAAGAGACTGCAAGAATTGAAGCTTATATATGGAAACAAATATAAACAACTGGACAAGCACAAAGTATTAAAAATCTCCAATAAAAGTCTGCACTTCAAATAGGCTTATACCACGAGTGCTTAAGCTTATGGCTAAGGCCACATGGTTAGACAAGGACTGCCTCGTGAAGTCCATATCCATCCACTCAGAAATTGTGCTGACCTTCATTCCCTTCATTCCCTTCATAGCATTACAGAAGTGGTAGTTTTCCAATTACTTACATGGAAAAGGGTTTAAATGTAGGTTATACTTCTTTTACTGCCAGGAAAGTGTCTGCTTCCTGGAAACCCCTTTTTGAGAAGTGTGCAAAGTGAGGCCACACTCCAATACAGCCACAGGGATACAAATATATAGAGCTCTTTGCAGATCATCAGGGAGCTGTGTAATGTTACAAGTTTGTTTTGTTTTCAAGTTGCATTGATATTATTTTCAGGTACTTATTAATTTTTTTCCATTTGTAAAAAATTTCATATTCATTAAATAGCAGTTTAAGGATTATGATTTTTTAGGAAAAATGTAATAATTTTGTTATGAAGTAGCCCAGTGCTGACAAAAGGGGAAAATTATGAACCTTGCAAAACACACACGTTCAATGGTGTGTGTTTTGTACAAATGGTTCATCATAAATATAAGCCACTCATGGCTCTTTCAGCATTTACAAATAAAGCAGAGGCTCTCCTGCCATCTTTGAACTGCATATCCTGATATGAGTGTTTGAAGGCTGTTTGGTGGGAGAGACTGCAAGTTCTGAAAGAGTCAAAAGTAATTCAAGAGCATAGATTTTAAATTGTTTCCTATGAAACACCACCTATGGTAGAGGAATACCATCCCAAGGGACAAGAAACCAAAAAACATTGTGCTGAAATTGTGCTGAAGCTCTGCCAAGGCCTTTTCTAAGTCTGCCAAGCTTATCACAGGCTGTATTTGTCTGCTATAAATTAAAGTCAGTATCATGAACTGTAGCCTTAGCACAAGGCCAGCACTGTTTGTAGTGAAAGGCAGGGGTTTTGCCTGCTGGTTTGACGTGCAGCAAGAATTGAGGAAGCTGATGTCTAACAACTGAATTATTCCATCAGCTCCTCCTCTGCCTCAGAAGTGTCTCTAAACCCATAGAAAGTTCTGACCAATTAGTTAGTCCATGGCTTTGTCACAAAGCTGGATAATCTGTGTCATTCCTGATAGGTATCCAAACTATCTGTTCTTAAAATTTTCCAGTGCTGAGATGCCAAAATCTCTCCTTTTCTGTTTTGCAAAAAGAAGTGGTTATATTTGGAAAAAGCTGTTCATTAATAGATTAAACTGGTTGAAATTTGAAATGTGGAACCTATGTCTGGTTTCCCATTTAATGAGCCAAGAGGAAAATGGTGAAGGAGTGTAGCTGCAAGTTCAGGCTGCCAATACAATGCCCTATTTGACATTCCTCCTCTAAGGGGTTTTATCACTATGCCAAACCTCTATGCAGTGCACATTTTTTCCCTACCTGGCTTTTAATGCTTGTCAGGTGGACTGCCTAGGTTTGGGAAAAACCTTTAAATCACCATAAATATCCAACAAAACTCAAACTTGTCCCCAGATGAGACTGTCTTAAAAGCAGATAGATGCTAAGATGAAACTGAAATTATTTTGACAATCCTAACTAGTCATTATGAATTCTGATGTGGGATTTGTGGAGGATGCAATTGAGTAAGCTTGAGTGGAAAACTTCTACATCCTGATCTCTGCTACGGCCCCCCTCTTGGCCCCAGAGACCACTGCCAGAGTAACTGCAAACCTCTCAGTGCTCTTCTTTTGGGCTTGGTGAGGGGCATCTGGGAGGGGCATAGCATGGGATGGCCAAGCAGGTCCATGGAGATAGAGCTGGGCTGGGACAGAGCTCAGGGTCCATCAGCATCACTGGGGCTGGGACACAGCCCAGGCTGGGCTGCAATGGGCTGCTGGGCCAGGGCAGGCTGGGAAGCCCTCAGGTGCTGCTCATCAGACTCACTAAGGCACAGAAGTGTCCTCAGAGGTTGGGTGTGGGTCTGGAGGAGTGTGGCAGCAGTATGTGTGTGCCCTGCTGTGAGCCCTGCCAGGAGCCAGGCGGGAAGGGCAGCACCCAGGAACCCTCTCTTGAGGGACAGGGCCCCCTTGTTTGGGCTGGGGTCTCTGTGAGCCCTGTGCTGGATGGAGAACAAAGTCTTTGTGCTGTGAGAGACCGATGAAAATGCTTCCCCTTTCAGTGGGACCAAGGCACAGCCTCAGCAGCCATTGGGCACCTCACAGTGAGAGGATGGCACTGTTCTCTATGGCATGCTGGTGGTTGAGTGGGCTTTGACATGACAGAATAGAATCACAACGAACTCCCTGTGCTTGTGGCAGCTGATAAATGAAGTGAGCAGACACTCTTACTTGGTGTTCTGCTGGTCAGTGTCCTGGGGAAAGGCAAACGTGAGCTCTGTGAGCTGCACGCCAGCAGGGAAGTTATTGTCTGTGCATCTGTAAGAATTTATATAGCAAGGATTGTGCTTGTTGGGCCAGGAAGGCATGGATGTGGCCAAATCCTGATCTCAATTGCACGTGCACAGCTCCCAAGGCAGCAAGGCTTCATTGTGGCTCAGCACTTGGCCTAATGAAGGCTTGCATGATTGCAAATAATGTGCGTGGCTCACTGGAGAGTGAGCAAACAGTTCCCTGTGTCGCTGTGCTCTGCTCTGCAGCATCTGTTTTGCTTCATCATTTTTTAAAAGAAAACCACAAATATTTTTCACTAGGGAGTTGATAAATAACAGTGCTTACATTTAAAAAAAAATTTAGTGGGGATAAAAGTAAATCTTCTAGTGTATAAAATCCTTATGCTTTGATTTGAGTATTAATTCACAGATTGTCTCTTATTATGTTGTTCCTAGCTCAGTAAATCTTATGGGGTTTTCTCCCCCAGGAAATCACATAGGGTGATGTCTTAGTGTGATTTATTTTTATTTGTATGTCTGAGTTTGCACAGAATTGTCTTTCACAGCAGCATTTTTACATAAAGATTTGTATTCCTTGGAAAATTTGGCAAACTGGGGAGTATTTAATAATTTGTCAATGAAACTTTAAATGAAATTTGTTGCAACTTTGAGAATACACATGATGAGTGTGATGTGGTAAACTAAGTAGATATTTTAAAGGGATGTGTTCAAAAGATTATATTACATATTTTTCATTCTTAAACGGCTTTCTGAGAGGAAATGTCTTCTAGCAAATGGCAGACTACGTGTATGAACAGAAGCAGGGCTAGCCTAAAATCTAGTTTTACTATTTCTCTAATGCTTTGTTGTCTTTCTTGTCTGCATAATATTTAATTTTAAGATTACATATAATGAGGAGGTCAACAACAAAGCAGGGGAAACAGCATACACATGTAAAATGGAAGAGAGAAGTCTGAGCTCTCTGCTGTGGAGGGGCTCCCTCTCTGTCAGCCCTGTGCTCTCACTTGGAAAAGCAGAACAGGAGAACCCCACTTCTTCTAGAAGCTGGTGGCATAAGCACAGGAAGGTGTTATCTTTTCTGGAGAGAGGAAGTGGTCTGTAACAATTACGTGTTTGATAGATGCATCTGCTTGCTTGGTTGGGATGGGGATCGATATATTTTTACTTTCCTTTATGGTTACAAGCTGATGGTGAGCTCTGCAGTGGTGTTTGGAGTGAGCTGTTGTGTGTCTGAAGTTTTGAGCCTTTTTTTTTGAGTTATAAGGTTAGGATTGCACCTTTCCAAGTTTATTGAAATAATGTGATTAGGTGAAAGACAAGATTCAAATAACATTAGAGAATACCAAGACAGAGAACCTTGCTTGGGAAACAACAGAAAACAAAAGAAAAAGGGCTATACCTAAATAAAGAGTATGTGAAACAAAGAAGAAAAACAGACCCTGAGATCTGCACTTTTTCTAAATGAGAACACAATTGTAGTAAATGCACCCCCTACATGCATAACCCCTGCCCCCAAACCCCCAAACCAAACAGATGTGCAAAAATCAACAGAACACACAGACACACACATTCCCCTGCTACCATTTCACTGACAATTTCTCAGTATTGCTGTTCTGCATCAAGCAGTTGAGGCAGTATTGCAATGCAGTTGCTGCAGAGATATTTTCTGATTTTTGAATAGGTGACCAGAAAAGAATGTGATGATGGGTCTGAATGTGGTCCCTGCTATGAAGAATTGTAGAAGTTCTCCATTCCATCCAAGCCTTGTTGTATGAACTTGATAATGGAAAACACTTTACATTTCATGACAGCATAGAAGTAATTTTTAGCTACTAAGATAAAGGTGTATCATGATACAAATATTGTTGAAGTGCTTGGATATCTTTGCATGTGTAGGCACACAGTTTGTGGTGATTGGGAGTGGGGCTGTGGGAGCCTCATCCCCAGTGGGTGCAGCTGTGAGAAGCAGGTGAACAGCATTGACAGCAATGAGCCATGGAGTGCCCAGGTGCACTGACCAACCACCAAAGGGAACAGAGGCACACAGGTGCAATGCGTCAACATGAGGGTATAAAAGCTTGGGCTAAAGAACAAGGAGGGAGGATGCTTGCCGCCTTCGGGAGTGGTATGTTACTCTCTCTTTTTTTTTTTTCATAATCTTAAAAATGCGAATTCTCATTTACCAAGGTAAAAATTATAATCTTGTCCATAGGGCAATATGATTTTAGATGGGAAAGAAACAGATTTTGGCACTGCCCAACAGAAACCTTACAAGTCATGTTTAGACTGGGCACAGGAACAGCTGTGACAGGTTTATGGCCAATGTTTACAGACCTGCTTTGACAATTTGTACCATATGTCAATGCTTGCTATTACAAGCTGCAATTTGAAGGTTGAAATGTAGGATACCAAAGGGTTTAAAGTATACTTAAATGCATGTTTTCAACTTCAATTCCTGTAATTCCTGAAGATTTATATCTTTACAAGAGCCTGAAATAATAATGAGCCTTTGGACCACTTCTGCTTTTTTGAGGGGCTCTTAGTTTAAATTTGTACCATTTTCAACGTCATGAAATTAATAGTGGGTCACAGCTGCACTGATGTGTCTTCCAATATTTATTATTCAGTGTATATTTTAATTTTACCCTCAGTTCAAAGAATATTTTATGTCCTGTTACTCAGAGGCCCTCTGAAGGAAAAAGAAATACTGGAATGACTGCCAGCAAAATCCTGTCAAATGTGTAGTCAGCAGTTTACATCTAAAATAAGGTCTAAATTGTGATTCAAAGCTTGTGCAAAATAATGTTTGTTTGTTTTCAAATTTGTTAGAGACCTCCTGAGAGTTGCTCTGTGCTTTTGGGAAATCAAACATTTCCCAGATTAAAAGCATATAGGGAAAATCTTAGATTCCTTTGTTTTCTGTGAAAACACATATTTAAACACAATGTGGGATTAACAGAGTGTGTGTTGGAGCAAATTGTTAGTATTGCCCATGTGTTTTTCTCCACTGTTATAATGAACTTAACCCCCAGAGAGTATTTCATGCATAGCTGTTAGGAGAAAAACACAGGGTGAAAAGCCCAAAATTTAAGTGTAGACATGATAAATTAAATGCAAGGCTTTGCCAAACAAAAACAAGCCCTAGTGTTTGTTCTAGTCCATGCTTCCAGTGCAGCAGTGGTGTGTGTATGGTATGTGCTGGCTGGCAATCAGTTATCAGTGAGTGAAATATTGTAGGTATTGCATAGGAGTTGAATTTCAGGGATATCTCTACCCACAATAATTTTTGTTCAGGATGTCATTGCCTCCATTGCTGTATGGGGGAGTAAATTTTATTTTGCAATAAGTGAAACTGGATTCCACTGCTGTGCTCTGTGCACACTGATCTCCTGTCCAAGTTTGGATGCTGGGGTGACAATCTCCTTGGAGCTGGGAGTTCTGGAGCTTTGCGGTGTTGATCAGCTTCTCGTGTGACATAACCAGATCATCAATCAGATGATATGTCAGGAGAGATAAAGGCATGTTCTGTCATGGGATAACCTTGTCAGAATAATTGAACTAACTTGGCAGAAAATTTAGCCTTTAAACAGCTCCAAGATAAGCAGTGAAGTGTAAGGAAAACTTTATCTTGCATGAAAAGTTTGCAGTTGACTTTTGGGCTGGAACTGAGATAAAAATTGGAATATGCCTTTAGCTTTTTTTTTTTTTAATGTAGTATGTACTTTTCTAGTGTCTTGACAGTATTGTGGTTCAGTTCCACATTTAAATCAAATGCATATTTCTGGGTCACAGTACTGAATGCTGGCATTTTGGTACTGATACGTCAAGCACTTAAAACATATTTGATGTGCACATTAGTGGTGAATCCCTCATGAAAAGAATTGTAGGAGCACATCCCTTGGCAGAATGTTATCTAAGCTTAAGCAGTAAGTACAGTGTATTTTTTCCAATAAATGTTTAAAGTCGTCCTTAATTAACAGGATATTGAATCACAAACATTGATGAGTAAAAAAAAAAATTATGAGCAACTGTAGAATTTTCAGGGTATAAGCTGTATAGGTAATGTACATTTTCTAGAATCAAGTGTTCATGTCAGACTCTGTAGATGGGTCTCCTCCATGTTGCTGAGTTAAAGATAAAAACACAGTTGCTTGTAGGGTTAATGAGAAACAAAACATGAGAGAAACAGTCTGAACATACAGAGTGAAGAATGAGCTAAACTGACACTTATTTAAAGTTATTTTGTATTGTTTTAATATTTTCAGTATTTCAAAATACAACCACTCTGATGCAGATGGCTCTGTGACAAATGTTACTGGTTTTGCAGTTGTGTTAGACAGAAAGCTGTTGAAAATGTGTTGTTTTCTTTTTAAACAGAACAGTGCATATCTGCTGTGTACTCCATGTAAAAATGACACTTCATAGTATAGAGAGCCATCATAGATAAGCAGAGAAAATAAAAAAATACCAGAAATACAATTATTCAGAATTTAACATGTAAAAATGGCACTGTATAGTACAGTCTAGTATACAGAGTATGCCCTTCTACTGCTTCTTTCCATTTGTATCTAGAATAATCACATCACAAAAATCAGTTTCAACACTAACAATGCTCTGGCAGGTGACATTGCATCTCAGGGGCACTTATTTATGTCCTGCCTTTGAAAGGCATTCTGCAAATCATACACGTGGCCTCACTTTATAGGTGCTGCTGTACAGAAAGAGGGCATTGGGTCTGGAATCTTGGTTCTCATGCTTGGAAATCTTTTTACAGTGCAAAACATAATCCTTGTAGAAGCTTTAAAATTACTTAAATGACTATAAACTTGTTAAAACAAAGTTATTTTCGATCCTTTAGTGTTTCATAGGTGATTTAAAAATTAAATAGCACTACTGTAATACATATTTTCATAAAATTAATTTATTTCTGTTTTGTTTTCTGGTTTAGCTGTTTTGGGGTGGTTTTTTTTTGGTGTAGTTGTGTACCATGTGATAAACTAAGCATGAAGAAGATTCAGGCTTAGCTAAGCAAGAGGAGGATTCAGGCTTGGTATGCAAAGCTCATCTAAGCCCATAGGTAGTATGTTGTTTCCCTTTCCTGGGCATATAATTTTCTGATGGATTTCAAGTGCATAATTCAACTTCTTTTCTGAAAGAAAAGTTAATAGTAGCAAAGTGGCTGCTAGTATCCTACAGACATCTGTTAACTTCAACTTTTCTGTTTATTCATTCAGTTTCACAGAAATGGCCAGGTTTGCATTTGCCTCAGAATAGGAGTTGGAGATGCTTGAAATTCTCTGTAATTCTAAGTGGAATTGAAATTCTCTTTCAGCATTTTCTATTCTTTTTGCTTTATTAATTATTTAGTTGACTTTGGTTAAAAAAAAAATTAAAAATTATTTAATGGCGGGGTTAATTATCTTTACAGTTTTGTATTTGTTCAGCAACTGTCTTTGCTTTCCATCCTATTCTAACAATTCTTCACCTCTGATCACCCATGATAAAGCTCCAAGGTATGGTTCTGTCTGTCCTCCTGCCCCTGAGCCTTTGCTTAATTTAGCCTAAAAACACTACCAGTACATAAAGCTGCCAATACACAAAGCTGAGGAATAACTAACATCCATGGCAAATAAGTTATGCAGCAGATAAGCTATAAAAATTTCACAGGCCCAACCTTTAACTGTTTTCCAATTTTTTCCAGTATGTGATGCTGTAAGACATGGTATGAAGTGGAGTTTCCTAGGGATATGCAAGACTAAATTCTATTTTATTTTCATACAAATTGGAAATGGCAAAATCTAATCTACCATTCTTTTCACTGTCAACCCCTCCTCCCCTTCCCAATCCCTTCTTATTATCATATCTTATCACCAGGTTCCCTTCTGGAACCTGATGCTGTTTCCACTGCAGCCACAGTACAATGTGGCACTGCTTATATTCTAAGTGGATATATTTACATTGACTACTCAGCTACAGGCAGCCTGAGTCAGGCTGTTCAAGGCCATTATTCATAATGTAATGTGATCCTGTGTTTAACACAGTATTCTAAATAAATCTGTCCCTAAAATTAAATTTAGTTTCTAAAAGGTTAAGCCTAAATTTGGCTTCCAAATTGGCTCCAACTTGTATGTAGGAAAATTAGCAATTTGCTAAGTCTCCACTCCAAGTAAACTTCATTAGCTTAGTCTGTTCTGGGATAGAGAAATGAATTACTGAACTGCTGTTCCACAAGTGATTTTGGAGCTAGCTGGGTATTCTCTCCAAGAAGAATTGCAGACACAGCCTGTTAATCTCAAAGACTTCAGGGAGAGCTGGGTTAGGATAGGGGTTAAAAGTAATGAGGAATAGTGGTAAAAAATGTCACAGCATTACACAGAAATACTTTAAGGATGATATTGCCTAAGATATATATATATACATATATATATAGCTGTAGTTATACAGATAAGAGTATAGTACTTAGAACAACACAGAAACAGATCTCTTTGCTTTGGGTGCTTAACACAGAAGTGGAGATGACTTTCACAATGACATTTATTGATGACTGTATGTTTTCAGTAATAATTAGGACAGTAAAAGTTGTTATATAATAGGGGTAAACTTCCACGATATAAAACTATGGCTATTGAAATAGAAAACATTTAATGTCCATAAGTCACAAATTAAAACTGCACGAAAATATTGAAAAGAAAATAATACTTAGTTTTTGTTACCTAACTTGCCAACTACAAAGCTGGAGCCCATGGCACTAGTCCACTAAAAAGATCACATAATGCTGTTCTCAGACATGATCTGATCTGTCCCTATCCCTTGAGTGTCCTGCCACATCTGCAGAGCTCGCTGGTGACACTGAGCTTGACAGCTGGGCTGTAGCATTGAGGATTTGTTAGTTCAGCCTTGGCTGGGAGGTCGCTGTGGAGGTGCACTCAGTGATTGATAGAACAGCCCTCACTTTGCACTAAGCTGAAAGATTTATTCTTTTTTTGTGTGTGTGTGTTTTTCCCCCCAGTCTGTTGCAAAGCCAAAAATAAATATTTACATTTAACACTTAATATTTACAAATTCAACAAGTCCCTGTTTTAGGCTTTCAACCACCCTCTCCCAAGGATTTGTTTCTCCTTTCAGTGGCAAATATTTCCCTGGGAATACCTGCACTTTAGTGTACTTAAAAAGGAGGTCAGGTTTATCAAAAGAAACCTCAGCTGAAGCTATTCAAGCAAAACTAGAAAACTTACTGTATTCTCTGCTGCTGTCACAGTTTCAAGTAGACAATGGAAACTATCACCTAAATAGTAATGCTGGTAAGGTAAAGGACTTTTGGTCTTGTGCTTACTCTGCAACCTCTTGATTAACAATGTAAAAACGAGGAAATTGTTAGGCCAAGGAGCCAGATTAATTCCCACTGTATCTGTAATGGTTTTGTTGGAATTTGGGCTAACCAGTGTAGATTATACAGTATGATTTAGGATGGGCATACAATGGGAAAGCAAGTAGGGAGTAGAGCACAAAACATGAGTCATATAAAGTACTATTGTACAATAAATAGAAATGATATTATACATGTACATGTCAAATACGTAATTTAGTAATTATTCAGCAGAAAAAAAGGTGTTCATTCAAAAAAATCAAATTGTGATGGAACGGGGGTGTAATGTAATATTTAGGGTTATATGCTGTTCCCATTAGTACTGACTTGGGTTCCTCACAACAGGAGAGTACAAGGACAGACTAAGAGTATGTAGTATTTTACTTTGGTCATCACAGGAATGAAAAGCATTGTGGATACTCCTTTTAAAAATAACTGCATACTATTGCATATTAATAGTTTTAACTTTGTGTTTTTTAAGGTAATGGGAGTTTGTTCTTAAACATCTACAGTCAGTTTTCTTTTGATATTAAGAGGGCTCAATCCAAAGTTCCCCAAAGATGACAAAGTCATACAGAGGCAAATCTTACTCCCTCCTTTTTTGGCACTGGGTAGGTCCTTGCACCAAAGAATATTCCACCCCTCAGTAGGGACCACATGGCCAAGGATCCCCAGCCAAGGCCAGACTGTCCCCTCTGCCTCACCTGTGCTCTGCCTGCCCCATGCACAGGTGTCCAGCCTGTAGGTGGGTAGGGAGTGTAAGGCTCAGCAATAACATATTTCTCAGCACCTGCCTTGGTTGCAGATACATGATGGAACTGGTGTGGGTGTCCATCCTGTGGGCTCTTCCCTTAGCTGTCAGTTTGGGGTGTTGTGAAACTGCAGCATCTGGTTGTACACACTAACTCTGTGCTCCAAGGAGTTTACTTCCTGCTGCTACCCAGTTAGAGTTGCTGGAGAGTATTATCTCTAGGTTCTTTTCAGTATCTGCTGGTTTGCTGTTTTTTTGTTGTTTTTTTTTTTTTTTTTTTTTTTTTTTTTGGGTCTATATTTTTTTGGCTGTTTTTTTTTTTTTTTTTTTTTTTTTTAAGGAGCTAGCATATTTGGCAGCTGATTACTGTTTCCTTACTCCTTAGGAGAATGAAAATTTCCGTGCTTTATTTAGGAAAGCCTTCCCTTCTACTTTGCCTATTGATTCAAGGTCTGTGCTGCCCTCAGAGCACACCAGGTGCAATCCCTTCCTACCTTTCCTCCAGTAACACAGCTGAATGTGCATGCTCCTGCTTTTTCACATGGCACAGGCAGATGCAGGTGGCACCAGTAGCTTAGGATACAGAGCCTCTTAAAACTGCAGGATCTGACATGAAATGATTAAGATCAGCAACCAATGGCTTTGATTTTATGTCTTCTCTTTGAGATGGCTCTTGTAGTAATGCAATCAATGTTTTGCAAATGAGCTCCCTGTTGTTGGCACTGGGGACACTGTGACCAAAGGGATCAGCAGGTGATGAGAAAATGCTTGCTTCCTGTCACGGAAGTTACTGGCCTCTCAGATGGGCAAGTTTGTGTTTTATTTACAGAAGAGTTTTGCCACAGGTGAGGTTCTTCAGATCCCTCAGGTGGCAGGGAAGTGTTGCTGTTTCTTCATGTAACAACTTTTGAGATGTAAAGCAAATTTGTGGCTGCATCCAGCAGGTGGCAAGCACAGCATGCGGAATCATGGCTGGACAGAAATGCTTCTGCCAGGCTCCCGATGCTGCTCAGCGTGTGCATGTGTGACCATGAACAAAATATACAGATAAATGGCAATCTCTGCCCGTCCTTTGTCAGCTTAGAGAGTGCTGGGGCACTGGTCCTCTTCTGGGTGCTATTGATAATGCATGGGGTTATTGCCATATTTAATTTAAGCAAATGGCTGTCTCACATGTAAGGACATGAGCTAAATAGAAAGTATTCAGCATAACAATTTAAATACGTCTTTAAATGACATAGTTAAATGATGTTCAGGCTTCAAAAGTCAAGGTACTAGCTTGCAATTAAATTAACTTAAAGTTTTAATGAAGGAAAGTTTTTTTTATCATACAGCTTTAGAAGTTGTGACGCATCACAGCGCCTTGCAATGTATGAGTAGACGCATTGTTCCCATTCCTGCAGCTGGAAGAACAAAGGCAAAACTGAAAAAAACTTCCCTTAGTATAAGTGAATGAAAGAGTAGGAAGATTTCTAGATCTAGTTGTAGTCCCATTTTTTCCTTAAAAAGTATTAAACTACAGAAATAACTGCTTTATGTTTTGATTTTGATCATCAGAAAATATGGATAATCCAAGCACTCACCACTTGAGACAAAGCCACATTAGACATATGATTTTGAAGATTATAAATACTGTAAATTCTCAAGGGGCATGTAATTTTCTGCATGATATATGTAAAGTTTTGGATTTTTAAGTTCTGTAGTGTCAAAAAGTACTTATGAACTCATTTATCTTTGAGGACAATAAATGGGTGTGAATCAAGCATGAATATTATCTGAAGCTCATTATTTGAGGTAAAAAGGACACATATGAGTATATCATTGCTGGAAACTTCCCACATTGCTTGTCAACTTTCCTCTTGATTTGTACTGAGAATTTGAGCCAGACTTTAGTTCTGATTTATGCTAGTATAAATCTGAATTTGTTCCATATAAATAAAAAAATGTTCTACAGGGAGAAAATACCCTGTGCATAATTTTATATAAATGGAGAGAAATTCCATAAAAGCCAAGAGTAAACTTCCNTGCATTTTATTGCATATATTATGAAAAAATTGCCATTAAAAAAAATAGTAGCATAAATCAGAATAAGACCAATTTTGAGGACCTTAAATTTCCATTTGAGTTTAAAATTGGGCCTCTATATATAGCATATATTTGAAAATATATTATAAATATGATTATAGGACATTTATGTAATTACAAAAAAACACCAACAAAACAAGAAACAAAGTTCCACTTCTTCACCAGAATAGCTCACGTATATGCAAGTCAGGTTCTTTGTATTTCATTATTATACAAGCTTTTCATTTTGAAAC
>VXBC01013296.1:700764-714765 GCA_013399945.1 Ploceus nigricollis
CCCTTCCTAATTTATTCTAACTGCTGAGAAAGTAATGACACTTACACATGCTTTATTGCAAAGGCATTTGGGGTCTTTTTCTATCCACAGAGTAACTCTTTCTATCCTCATGGCCTTAGTTAGCAGAGCTACTTCTGTTTCACATCCACACTTCAGCACTTTCTGTGCTTTCCTGGAGTTCCTGAGCAGTACCATTGTGAAACCATAGATTTACCTTTCTTCTAGCTCTTATTTCTTCAGCTAGTTCTAACAGTCTGTATTTCCCACTGATGGCTTTCCTAAATATCTTTAATCCAGAGCTGATAGATGAATTGTGAAGGGAAAGAAATACAAACAAGGGTACATTATTCAAACTGTGCCATTACAGTGGGCTCTTGTCATCACTGCCGGTACCTTCCACAGAGATCAGCATCTGACTTTGTGGTAAATGACAATAAATCAAAATACCACTGGAAAGGAACTGTGATAGGTGGTACAGCACCAGACACTGTCTGTACATCAGCTCAGGAACACCAAGAACACAAAGCAAACCTCAGCAGACCTGTGTTAGCAGCTGTCAAGCTGTTCTGTAATTTTGGATCAGGAGGTGGTCTCACATCAGAACAAACAGAACTTGCAGGACCCTGTACTGGCCTTAGCATTTTCTTTTAACAACTGTGCAACTGAGGCAGCTGCCAGTCTGTTGAAATTGCTGTTAATTTTGTGATGTTTGCTTTATTCATTTATAAGTATGTATCTTTTTAATGCTCTCACCTATTTGTGGATTCTTTGTGCCTTCCCCTTGCAAGAGCTCAAGCTGGTCTGCTTCACTTGTGCTGGCTCTACATAGCTGGAAAATAAACTGCCTGTGATCCTTTCAGGATCTGGTTCTCTATAACATCAAAACCTAAATTGGTTATTACTTTATTTGTGCTAGCAAAACAGTTCCTGTTACCTTGCAAATGTGAACTGTTTATGTACTCTGACCTTCTCTGTAAGAACTTCTCTGTATTTATTTTCTCTGCCACACTTCAAAAGAGTCTGTCCTTCTGTAGGATGGCTTTATAGCTTATTCTGAGAAGCATTAACATCTATCTTCTGTTTGTTCTCATGGCCTACTCTCATTAATTTTCTCTTCACTTCCCAAGTATCTTTCAGCTACTCAGTTTCAGTCATAAAATTTATGTGAAAAAGGACAGATGAAGGGGCTTTTTCCTCTGGGAAAAATCAATGCTTGTGGAATGTCTGAACAGTGGAATTGGGGTGTGTATGATTTTGCATTATTATGGGGGAGGAAAATGCAAAAGAAAGTAACAGAGTTAAGCACAGTGACATTTAAATTGCTTTGAAGTTTAACTTCTATAATATAGATTTTGACCACTAGAGGTCTGTATTTCCTATTTTAAAATAAGAGAATTGCTGTTTTAGACTCAAATGCCATCACTTTTCAAAATAACCCCTTCAAGATTATTTAAGATTAAAACATAAGGCAAAATATATATCATTGTACCTGTATTTATTTAAATTTATGTACCAGAGGTAATTATTTTCACTTTATTTTAGCATCTAGCAGCTTCTATCTAATTTCCTATATTCTGGCACATTTCTGGTTTTGCTAACCTTCAGTCCAGTTCTTGCACTTTTGAGACTTAGAATAAGATTCTGATATTTTATTTTTTCAAAGACATATGCAGCTTAAGCTCTCTGTTTAACTCTCCCAAAATAAGAAGAATATTTTAAAGGAACTTCACTTTAGCAATGCAGATGGAAAAATAGTGACACCTACTCATTCAACTAAGATTATTTTAGATCTAACTAAGCATTTGTTAATCCAAATACCAGCCAATTTTGAATGAAGATATTTTTACTATTGAAAATGACACTTCAGAACTACACTTTTTTTTTTAAGCAACTTAAGGGACTTTTAGAAATTGAAAGGTAACACAAGCCAATACAGTGTTATCTAAATGGTGTGTACATTTTATGAATTTTAAGCAATTTCACCACCAACCCCTACTTTTATTAATATACTTGGATTTGTCATTACCTCTTTGGACAATGTCAGTGCATGATACTGTTATTCTGTTTCCAATTATGTGTTTACCTAAACAGTTCCCTAATGCTGGAAAGGGCAAACCGCTTTTAATTCAGATGGAGCAGAAGGGTTGTTAGTGTCACGATGAGATTTATTTTATTGAAAATAGTAAATGAGCAAACTAGAACCAAAAAAATGACAAACTATAGTGTCCTGTGCCAGATGAGTTGGACTAATGAGTATCTTGTCCTGTATTTATGTCCAATGGGTTATTCAGTGTCAGTGTATCTCTGTGCACTTAAGGGATGTTTGGGTACAAGCATACAACGTGTATATCTTTAAGTTGCTAAAAATAGGAGCATTTATAGAGAATGGAAGTGATACATAGAGATGGAAAACCAGCAAGCAGTTGGCTAGATTTGAAATGAAGAATAAAGAAATCTAATATTATTTGCACACTTAGACTTTGTGTTAGAAATCGATGTGGCAAAAATTGGCGTAAGTGAAAGGCCATTTCTAAACACTAATTTATGGGGCTGTGGAGTGATGAACAAAATCTTTCAAGTATATTTTTGGACATTTAATGCTAATATACTACAATGTGAGACATGACAATTTTTCTGCTCTTTTTAGCAGTCCACAGTGTAATGATGTCACAGTTACAACAAGAGCAGCTGCAGTAGCAGGGAAAATTTGGACTATTGTTTGCATATACTCTCACTGTATGTACAGAGTCCAGAAATACTGGAAATATCTCTTCCTACTACTTAGCTCTTTGGACAAAACTAACTATCAATCCCCAACTTGTGTATGTGGGTTTTATTTTTTTTCCCCCAGAATCTGGGAAGCCCTGATGTACATACTTCTATAAAATTTTACTTGTAGAAGTTAATGCCAAGAAAGGATTGCTCAACTTCACTAGAGTTTCTCAACCTCACCAGAACTTAGTGATTTAGCGAATGCTACCATAGCAACAATTATGGGAATTTTTAAAAAAAATTGTTGACTGACAGGTCAACAGGGCACTCATTAGAGAGCCAAAGCAGAGAGTAAGTATAATTCTTTTAGTTTATAGGTTTCATTTTTAGGATTCTCTAGATTTCAGTTTCAAAGTAAACACTGATTTCCTCTTATACACACATATTTGTTTTCTCTGCTGTTAAGAGTAAGGAAAACATTCTTGGGTTCAATCCATGTAGAACTGGACTCCAAAACACTGGAAGATTAACAACTGTCAACATGCAGTGTGTTTAATCTCTTGTGGAGGATCAGTGGGGTGGTGGTTTTAGACACTGCTGGCTCTGGCTTGACAGTCTATGCCAGATATTTTAGACTTTTCTATCTAATTTTCTGGTATCTTTTTTCCCATTTAATCATCAGAACAATCTCTGTTTTCTTTCTTTGACCAAGGCTGCATGAATGTGTTGCAAACTCTCTGGTGTTTAATATGTCTTAGGTATCATATAACCTTAAGGATATGAATATAAAATTACCCCCAGAGCAGTAAGTTAGAACTGAAAAGACAATTAAATAAACCAAGTAAAATATATTTCTAGATTAATAGTTCTATTTCAGTACTTCTGAAACTAAACATCACAGTGCTAAGCTTCAGAAAAGATGATGCTTGAAAGGGGATTCTCATGGTGTCCTGTCACCTTGGTTGGTCTGTCTTGACAGAAATGAATATCATCTTTTCCTTATCCAGGTTATTAAACCTACAGCCAAATTAGTTTTTAAATATGAAAATTTGTTGTTATAGCAGGAAGCAGTCACTGCTTTTGTTTATAACACATGGTAAAGAATTGTCTCTTTCTGTAGAAGAGGCTTTAGACATGCAGGCAGCATATTAAGACTTTGAAATGAGTGCATTAACCGCCGTCATCAATCCAGCATGGGATTTTGCACCTCTGCTCTGGCCATTCGCTTTACCAAAAAGGAAGATTGCACCCCTCTGGGAGATAAAAATGATCAATAATCAGCAGGCTAACCTAACGTCTGCTCCTCAGGATCGTGTCATCACATCATACTGCTCACGATGGCATTTGCTGCATATTAGATGAACGTAAATGAAAGAGAAAATAAAGGTATTTCAGAACAATGTAGGACTGGAATTTCTAAGGTTTTCTGCACTGACATGAAAAGTTTTTTGAATTGCAGCACAATGTAATATTTATGAATACACATTTTACTGCAGGTTTATAACTTCAAATTTGAT
Organism: Ploceus nigricollis; assembly: GCA_013399945.1. Lineage (NCBI taxonomy): Eukaryota > Metazoa > Chordata > Aves > Passeriformes > Ploceidae > Ploceus > Ploceus nigricollis. The sequence continues at coordinate 704,994 of VXBC01013296.1, forward strand.
GCCGGGTTGTGAAGTATCTTTAGGGTATTTGGAGGAACCTGTAAGAATCAATAATTAACCAGAATTTAAGCCATCAATCCCAGAATGAATAAAAATGAGATTAGTTTGAGCTGGGAAAGGTTATATGCTGCACAGTTACTTTCTCTGAGTGATAGTAAATGAATGAATGAACACATTTCCTTTATTGCAGTTGCAATTGCCTATATAAAATATAGTGTGCCCCCTGTGATTGTTTTTAATAAGAGACAGAAATCAAATTCAGGTTTGTTAAGTGCAAATGAAATAATTTGATTAATTTTAAGTTTCTTTTCTGATAGCTTAGTTCCATGGAATAAGAAGTTTTAAAGTTTTTGTTTGGTTGGTTTTTGTTGGTTTTTTTAAATTTTTATATTACATTGCATGGCACATCCCACACAAATGTAGCTTCTGGATACCTAACCCCACACCTGAAATTTCTCCATTGCTTCCATATCTAATGCACCATAAGATTCTATTGTGAACGCCTCCAATCTGAGACATAAGGGAATTTACATTAATTCTGGCCTTGATCCAGATTTATATTTCTGTCTTATATTAAAAATGCTGTGGAGAGGCAAGAAAGAAAAAACCATACTGAAATAAAAAGCGCTGCTGTGAGCACACCTTATCGTGGCCAGTTCTAAGGGCAGGGATCAGGTACAAGGAGTGGGGTATCTCACCTCCTTTCAGATCATATATAAATCACAATTGGCTTACTGGACATTCCATACAGCTATGAGGCTGTCCTAAGCTACACAATCCTCTTCACTGAAGCTTGAGGGTTCCTTCCTCAATGTGCAAAAATTAGCAGTAACAACTATTCTTCCTGCCCAACTTGTAGGAGAAATGTTATTATATTACTGTGATTTCAAGCAAGTAGAGCTTAATAAGGGGTTACAATACATTTTATGTGCTGTTTTGAGTATCACTGGTCTCTGATCCTATTCTTGCTGGAAGGAATGGTAGCTGGAATGCATCCAACACTGAAAGAGTGTTTAAGTCTCATTGTCCAGATCTTAGTCAGTGGTTGCACTTGTCCAGCAGAAGGGAGCTATCACATGGAAAGTGGCCTTTTGGGGGGAAAAAGGCCTCCATAAATGGCTATAATTGCAAGACAGAGCTTGCTTACCAGCCTCTAGGTAAAAACAGGTGAGATTTACGTAAGCTTAAACTCTTGGTTGTATTAGTGGTTGTTAATAATTAAGCAGAAAAACTTATTTCATGCATCTAAATCAGAAATGATAATTTAATAAAATGGTTACTACATGAGTACCTGCCCACAGCAACATGCAATCACTGTCAGAACCTTTTCTGTTCCTGGCAGAGATTATAACAGAAAATGGAATTGGAAGGCCAAAACTTGAACTATTTCCTCAAGAACCAAGTCCCCTACTTCTGGGAGAAAAGGATTTTTCTCAATCTTTGCCCTTTTTCTGTCTTACAGCTTTACTGTGAAAGACACAACTCAATCAGTGGTGTTATTAGTATAAATATACCAAAAGGAATGTTTTAATTAGGTTTCTGTTGCTCCCTCTAGGCAAGGATGTTTCTAGGAAGAAGGGTAGGGGACACAGCTAATAATTTTGTAGACAAAGTTGGGAGGTGATAGCACTTTGTGGAATTTCCAGTTAGTCCAAATAGAGGCTTCCTTGTTTTTTCCAGTATTTTATTTTATTCAGAGACCACAGTGTCATTTGCCCCTCTCCCAGAGGCATGTAACTCTTCTGCTGAGCCAGAAGATACAGAGGTAAAAATGAACACTATGTATGCAGTTTATTTACACTCCTGAACAACTTTCCTTGGCTAAAGGTGAGATACTAATGTGGTCAGCAACAAACTCTGTAAAACAACTTCTACTTTTCTGGTACAAGGAACTGCCTTTCTGTACCTTCCTGTAAAACAGCATGAAAGGTGCCACCAGAGAGCTTACATAGATTTGCTTCAAATTGTAAAGCAAATCAGTAACATTTTGATGTGCATGGCAACATTCTGATGTGTGTTGAAGCCTTACCTGGTATGTTAATCCTCAGAAGAACATTTTCCTGCCATTGAGCTAAATCACCGGGCTGGGGCCATGATGCACCTATGGGCTTTACAGGCTCAGAAATACAACTCTTCTGCAGGATGGGCTTTTTATTTTTACATCCCACTCCCCACCCAACCCCCCTGCTTCCCCCCAACTATAGGAGGCAAATGTAAATTAATGAATGAAAAGCTTTAGAAATGCATTGTGCAGAGCACTTACCTTCATCTGTAATGATGGCTAATCAGAAAGCAGGAGAGAAAAGAAACACTGAATATTCTCTGTTCTACTCCAGAAATGGAGAGACCTCCTTCATACAGAGATGTTCCACTTTCTAATCTAATGGAAATTAGATGAGTTGACTGAGAATAGCTCATTGTTACCTAAAAAGACTTTCCCTCTCATGAATCCCATTCATGTTACCTTTCACCAATGTGGTTAAAGTTAGAAACAGAATCTTTTGCTTTGAGTAATGAAGACATGAACTGAAATACAAACGTGTCTGCAGATGCAGCATTTCTATGTGAACACAGACAAACCAGTATCACTAAAGTGTCCGTCATGGTAACTAAACCAGCCAATGTGAAAGCTTTATCACTACATTTCCAGTGTCATGGCTAGTGATTTCCATGTAACTTCCCACCAGTCAGTGCTACAGCTCTGAGGAAAGCAAACCTTGCACTGAACACTTATTTTCTTTTGACTTCGTGCTGCAAAATAGTGTTTGTCTTATTGAACAAGCAAAGGCAATGTATTGTGGATTTCTGGGCAAGGAAATGGATGTTAGGTTTCAACACCTTAGTTCAGAGGAAGCTTTGTCTTGTAATTCAGCCATCTGTAATAGGATTTAGTTCACTGTGTCTGACTGCGACACTTGATTACTTTTCTTATTATATAATTAATTTAGACATCCTTACAGTGGGAAAATATCACACAACGGCAATACCCCTCAGAAAAGACTTTTCTTCCCTAAATGAGAATGTTAGGAACAGCCTGGAGGGAAAAGTTAAAAGATTAAAAGCGAAAGATCAGCATGGAGGCTTCTTAATGAATCGCTCATTAGGGTCAGAAAAAGGGAACCAAAGGCAGAAAGGAAAGAAAACAGTATGAGTAACTGGCAAAGTACAAGAGTTTATTCAGACAAAAAAAATCTTTTAAAATGGTAATGTAGCTAAGCCCAAGAGAAGTTAGTATCATTGTAACTGTTGGTAGGTATAACACTGAAAGCATAGAGGCCCAATTGTGCTTTCAGTTGCACAAAACTCCTGTTAAGGGCAGATCATTATGAGGACTAGAAGAAAATTTGAGAATATATGAGTCAATTGAACTAGTGAGTTTCTAAGGGGTTAATCAAAGAGAAGGAAAGGTCAAACATAGACACCTTAATCCATGTCAATGTGAAAGGTATTATCACCCATGGAAAAACAAGTTACTATGATCCTTAGAGCTTTGTCTGGAAGGCAGCACATTTAACAGAATGATCCCAAAATAGATGTTCTGACAAATTTGTACAGATTGTTTCCTGTTTTTTTTTCCCCAAAGTAAAATTTATTGCTCTATTTTGAAAATAAAATTAATTGGTGAACTCTTTTTGCTGTCCTGAGATGTTCCTTGTGGGTACTGAGGACCAGCCAGAGACAGCAAAACAAAGACAGCTGTTACAGCTGGAGTGAGCTAATCTATGATACTGTGAATCAGTGCATCCTCAAGCAGGTGCAGTCTCGCTTCTCAAGCAAACAAAAGTGCAGAGAAGCCCAGAAGGGGTAGTGCTGTGCCTTCCTAGAGATGCTAAATGAGCTTCACTTTAGTGCTAGGAAAATTACCGTGCAATTCCTTGGGTGTGTGGCTGTCCTTCAGTGGCGTGGCTTTTTTTTTTTTAATGTTATATTTAAGAACATGGAATGGCATCATAAAATGTATTTGAAGGTAAAATGATTTTGAACTCTTTTTCTTTGAAGTGCTTTTTAGGAAGACCATAGAAAAGAAATATTTTTACCTGATTTGAGAAAAGCTGTAATTGTCTAATCATGGTAAGCTGCTAATAACAAAACCAAGAGGAAAACAATAAAGGCAGCACAACTAGAGTCGCAGTTTGATAACACATGTTGATTCTTGCCCCATGCCTTCAATTTCTGACTGTTGTAGATTAAGTAGAGAGCCTGAGGATGGAGAAAACAAACCCTGAGCCACTCCAGTAGTAGCAGACTTACCCCTTGGCAGGGGAAGAAAGTAAAACTGCATAAACATTTAGGCTTGGGCAACAAGAATGAGTGGAGAAAGGAGAAAAGACGAAAACCAATAGGAGCTTATAAAGAAAAATATACAGTATATTTGCCTTTATAAAGGGCAATATACATCTTATAAACGTAGACCGGGAAGGGCAGGAATGGTTTCTCAATAAACAAGCTCAGGCTGTATCTCTGTATATCATGTGCTGCCTGCTTCGAGGAAAGGCTCTGGCCAGGCTGTGCTGATGCTAAAGCAGAGTTAAATGGAGGCCAGCTGCCAACAGAACACTTTTTAGAGAAGTCAGCTTGTGCATTTTTCTCCTTGTGTAAGACCCCCATCATGAAAATACAGCTGTTCAGTGGTTTTCTGGAATGTTTTACTTATTTGCATCTGTCCCTCTTAGCTAGAAATGCTGAGACACAGCACTCCAGCGTCTCCTCTCTGTTTTCTGAAAACGGAGTGGATTCAAGAATCCACTGAATTTTAATTTCTATTTCTGTTCCTATACTTCATCTACTGATTATTAGATTGTACTAGCCAAGGATCTATCAGTAACTCACAAAGTTGAATGACCTAGAAGTAAAGAAAGGAATAGGTGAATTAGCTGAAATTAGGAGTTTAGTTAAATCATTCTTTGTTCTGGCTGTAACCCTAATTACATCATCTAATCATCTCAAGCAGTGAAATACTTTCTAAATATTGACCTTGCCCAAATTCAGTACTAGTTTCTTCAGCTATTGCCAGTTACCTTTTGCTGTAGCCTGCTTTTTATCTTGTCTTCAATCATGCCACTCACTGCTGCATTGCCAATCTGATCTCACTTTCCTGCTGTGAGGCCGTCTCTGGTTATTACCTGTTTTCTGTGCCTACAAGAGAAATGCTACTCAGCTGCAATAAAAGGAGATAAAACACCACAAATAGTAACCAAGCATTCTAGCTAGCCTTGTTATGTGCTGAATACTTGGACAGTTTTGCTATCAAACAAAATGCAAATGGAATAAAAATTTTAAAAGACACCTGACCAAAGGCCAAAATCCATAGCTCTTTCACATGATGGTGCAGCAGAGAATACTAACAGCATGTCATTTGGAACATGATAGTTTCCTATCCTTTGTTGCAATTCACTTGAAAGCTCAGAGTAATTTTAGTATAATCCGTCATTTATCTGAAGATAAGACCAAAAATTATTAGACCAGCAATTTTGTTTCATACGTGCTTTGTCTCAAACAATCACAGCTGTTACAGGACTTACAGTCAAGATAACCTCTTTTCATTTGTTACAGCTGAGGTAAAGGAATGTTAAGTATGAGTATCATAACTCCCCTAGTTGGTCAAATTTGTTAAATTCCCCAAAATGTTCCAAAGTGACAAAGATCCTTCTAGGGTACATCTGGCAATTTTAGGGGTTTTTGTTTTCTTTTGTTGGCAAAGGATACATTTTAGAAAATGGTACAGAACATGGAATGAGTGCTCTGAGTAGAATGACTGTCTATTGGTGAAAGTGATCTTAAGAGACAAATTTGTTGATGGAAAGGGAATGGAAAGAAATACTGCCATTAGCAAAAGATTACTGGCTTGCTCTTCACTGCTAGGGTGTTTGGGATCAGAAGGAAGAGACAGAAAATGATACTGTGATTAGTAACTTTCTTACATACAGCCACAATTGCCCTGAAATTTTTCTCCTGGAGCCTTTCTGTTCTTCAGGCTGCAGTGTTTCAGCTTCATGAATGAGCTCTGTGCATCTTGAAACTCAAAGTGTACATTAGGCTGCCACCTACTCAAACTCTCCAATGCATTTGAACTCACCTTGTCCTTACATGCAAAAATTTTAACTTTTAGGCCAAGTTAATTCCATGTAAATAGGTGAGGTTAAATACTCAGCAACAGCAACCTCTTTATTCCTGTTGGTGTTGTGGAAACTAACCCTACAATAGTGAAAAGAATTATATAATTTTTTCCTCCATTATTTCCCTCTCTCTTCAAAAGTGATCCACGTTTTTTATTCTGTTTTCAGAATTCCATGAGATTTCTAAGTATGTTTCTTTGTAACATTCTGCCATTTTACCTTCTCAAACCTGGTCTTAAAATGCAGAGGCTGACTTTTTAAAAACACCATAGTGACCTTTAGGACTAGCTGTCCAAAAATGTGGACTACCATCCAAGAATACTGAAAAATTCCTAATTAATTTTTGAGAGGAACACAGGGTAAAACACAACATCTGTGTCACTGCATTTCTGATGGAATTGTTGTACAGCTGAGAGCAGGAGGAACAAACAGCAGCAGTAAACTAGATAAGGCTTGAAAACTGAGCCAAGATTACCCAAAGGCTGGAGATTTAGCTAAACATGCACTAGAGCCTACAAGACAAGCAGGCTGCTGTGGCCAGGCTATAGCTTCACCCAATCCTCCCAGCTGTGAGCTCCCAATCTCACCATGCTTGCAACTCTGAAAAGATTCTAAGTTTATGCTTCCCCTTCTGGAGAGATGGTTGCTGTGCTGCCAGCATTACTATCAGAAATAGCTGAGGGCAATACTTTGCTTTGCTGTCCACCACCCTTCCTAACTTGATAATTTGTCCTCTTCTTTCATGTGTCCAATATAAAGCCCAAGCAGATCTATTTGTAGGCCAAGGAATCTTGATAATCCATCTCCCCAGCTCCGTTTTAGATACAACATATCCAAACTCAATTTCAGTTGATCTTTCCTCTCATTGAAGTAGTCTCCTAGCAGATAACCATTAAATTCAGTTTAAAAAATGCACAATATTAACCATATAAGTCAGATGTAGTATTTGATTAAAGTAACACATAAATATCCGTGTTCTGTATCCACATCAAGACGAATATGACTTTTTATGAAGTCACCAAGGCAGAATAGGATACTTAAGGTGCAGAGAACATGCTAACAACTCAAACAATTGCATCTTCTTAGAGTGTGATTAAGACCCCTAAAATTTGTGTAGTAGCTATAGCCACAGGTGAGCTTATGAATATTACTGGTGACACTATAATAACTTCTGGAACACAAGAAGTTCCAGAGAAAAAAGAGAGGTAATGAGCAAATAGGAGTAATTTGTGACTGCTTAAAATGGTTTAAAGTAATATTATGCCTTTGTATAAACACGATTTTAACTAGGACAGTGTAATGAGAGTTTGTAATTTATGTAACTTTAAATTACCATATTAATTACTATGATCAACAAGAGGCAGTGCCAGAGAAAAGAACTACTTAAATATGCTGCTTTAACAAACTTGGAGGATAAAATTACCACAGAGAAGAAAACTTAGGAGTAGAAAAATGCAGTCAGTGCCCATAGTACAAAATAGAATTTTTTTAAAAAGGGCATTAACTCTGGCACTTATTTCCGTGTCAGTCCATACATTTCTAGAAAGTGTAAATACATCACCATGTTTACATTCTGCATTTGCCTCTGTTTTTATAGTATGACAAATAGTGAAATTAAATATATTTTCCAATATTTAATGCAATTAATATTATTCAGGAAACACAAATACCATCATTCGTCTTCTTGTTCTAAGAGAACTGTAAAAAGCAGGTTGGTGAGTTGTGATATTTGGAAGTTAAAGGCAGCACTCTCCTCACTTCTGCAGCACTGTGGGTACTGACACTTCAGGCTGGTATTTGCTGCCTTTTAAACCAGTAACTTCCAGCTACACTTTACACAGGCTGGCCAGCCCAAGAAAATACTGTTTCAAAGCAGGAAGGCAGGACACCTTACACCATGGAAAATGAGCACACTTCTGCTCTCCCCCAGTGCAAAAATTATCTCTGTTTCCATCTATTACTAAGACAAAAGTAATGGGAGAATGAAACCAGCTATAATCAAATTTAATGATAAATGACTTCTCTTAATTGTACAGGGCCACTTTGCTTTGCCAGTTCAACAACATAAATTAGGAAGCACACAATAGTCACAACTGATTTTCCTCTGCTATGTAGTTCAAGTTGTAGACAGGAAAAGTGTGCAGAAATATGATGTTCCTGCTGGAAAGGCATATATTTTAAACTCTTAATACATGAGCAAAAGCTGAATTTGTAGGCACTTAATATTTTTGAAAGAGGCTGTAATTTAAAAGATTATGGTGGCAACAAACAAAACGGACTGCCACAGTCAGGAGTATGAAACATTTGTCTGACACAAAAATAGACCTTTCTACATCATCATGGTAATTACCTGCTTCAGGCCACACTTAATCCTCCTATTCAGACAAAAACCTAATCATGTTAGTGCTGTGGGTTCATGCAAGTGACAAGAGAAGAGGCTTCCCTATACAAAAAATTCCCTCTTTATACCCTCATCCTGAGATTTTACTGAGCCAATTTCCTACCTTGTCCCATGCTATGCAGCACAACACAATCCAAGTGAGTGCTGCTACTTTTGGAAGTGATGGAAATTTACGCTGAACTGTAGCATGCTCTGGGCAGAATCCTGCTGTCTCTTATTACCATACATCTCACTAATTCTAGGAGTTTTGCAGAAATGTAGAAATAGGTGTTAGTGAATACTGCAATTTTACTGCTTGTACACATCATGACCTGACTGAGTTACTGATACACCAGTTGACTTAGAAGAATATAGGGCTTGTACTTGTAAGCAACTGGTAACATTAAGTGTTTTGATGCATGGAGAGCAGAAGAACAGTAAATTTTCTACAGGACTTCATCTAAACTTGTTGAAGAGCTCTAGTCCAGTGTAAGTCCAAGAGAAGTTTAGAAACGGGGGAAAAAAAGGCAGGGAGGCATTTTAACTTTACTAACTAAAATAAATCTTTGGTTGTAGATCACTCCAATTCTTTCTCTGTAGAAAAAGGATAGATCTGGTTATGGAGAGTGTATGCTACAAAATTCTGATTAAACCAATACTTGCTGCTAACTGGTGGAAGTTGCATTGCCTGCCAGACGGAGAAACTGAACTGTTTGCACAACTCCCAGAAGCCATGAGCATCACCTTTGGTGTTTGATTAATTTCTATCGTGAGCTTAGCATAGCGATAAAAATTTAATTGCTCATCTGATCCTGAGCAGAGGTGCCAGGGCTGCGTCTTGCAGGATGCTGGGATGAGCCTCGATGGGGCGGTGGAGTGACTGCTCCGAGGGCTGTGCCTCCTGCCAAAGGGCGCCCTTGCTTTCTCTTCAAACTGTTGACAAGACTCGAGAGCTCACACGCGGCAGGGCTGGGAGCCTGTGGGGCACTTAGTCCTCTCTAAAATAATTCTGTGGAGCAGGCTTAGCCAGCGGGCCTCGCAGGGCAAGCCAGAGCGCGGGGGATTAAGTGGCTGCTCTTCGTCCAGGACTGAGCCTTCCTGTGCCAGCTCCGTCTAAGCCAAGTATCAATTCCGTACGAGGCTGTGCCGCGCTCGCAAACGCTCTGGCTGCCCCTGGCCGAAGGTGCCCGGCCGGGACGCGCTTACCTGGGTCCGGGCGGGGGTGGCTGAGCCCCGGCGGCGCTGGGAGCGCCCCGGGCTGAGCTGAGCTGAGCTG
>VXBC01013296.1:714807-938403 GCA_013399945.1 Ploceus nigricollis
CCCGGGACGGACGCCGCTGACCCGGCTCCCTCCCACTTCCCCTCCTTCCCCGCCAGCCGCGGCTGCGGAGCCGGCCGGCGGTGCCGGGCTGCCCGCGGGGTGCCGGGCAGGACGGGGCGGCTGGCGCTGGGCAGCGCCGGGGACTTGGGGTCGCTGCGGGAAACGCGGCCGCCAGGCTGCGGGGATGGGCGAGGGATGCGCATGAGGGGCCCCTTCCTTGCCTTCGCCTCCAGCTTTCAGGGGAAGGGGTCGAAGAGTGATGTATAAACATTCCCAGTTTCTCTAAGGCTCCCCCGGGCCGCCAATGAGCACAACTGAAATGTTCTGATCATCACTAATGAAGTTAAATGTGTACTTGCCATAATAAATCGGGCAAACTTTATTCTCTGGGAGTGGAGGGGAGCAGAAACAGAGGCAACCCCCTCAGAACACATGTTCTAGGAGGACTTTTCATGTCACCGATACTGTCATTTAAAGAAAGGACTTTGTATACGAGGGATTTTGCTTATTTGTGTCTCTCTCATTCTGCTAAACAGGAAAGGGAACAACTTTTCAGGCAGAATTTGTGACACTCTCATGCCCATCAAGAACAGGATTTCAGAAGTTATGTTTCATATTAGGGCCGCCACACCTCAGTTATGGACAGAGCTAAAGATTCCAATGGGAGCTGCACAACTGTAGATTGCTTCCTAATGTTTTTATACACCTAGTGTATACACCTAGTGTTTTATACACCTAGTGTGTTTTTGAAAGCCCTGTTAAGAAAGACATGATCTAGGATGGCAACATCCTTCAAAGGTTGGCAGTATAACTTTATTGTGGCTAAGAATAATTACAGTCTATTTAGTTGTAGTGGTAGGAGAGGTAAATCAAGAGGAAACATTTGGATTCTGCAGTGATAACAACTAGTTTTTCAGCACATGTACAATCAGTAAGGTCTTGTCTGGCTATAATTCGTTTTCGAAAATCTCTTAGCTTAATCAGAGGTTCAGATAGAAATGGAGAACTGCAGCACAGTGCATAAATTCAATTGTTCCAGGCTGTGTCTGATGGGCCATGAGTGTGTTTCATGGAAGCACTAATTCACCTGTGACAAAATCTTCTGCCCTGATTTTATTTATATTGTGACAAGAAAAATCATCTGCATTTTAATCAGAACAGCAGCCAGGACTGAAGCAGTCTATATTGGCAGCATGCTGCCCTCCTGTCACTTGGGGAGTTTGTAATTGGCTTCCTCTCTAAAGAGATGATGCTGAGAGATCTTCTGATGATGAACATGTGCATGTTCACAGATTTGTCATGACAGGGACTAGAAACCACTTGCTGTAAGTACTGTTCAGGCCTGTACAACACCTAAAGCTGGCTACAGCAGTGGGCTCTGTTATCCCCATTTATGTTGTTGGTTTTATGACATGGAGCTCTTGACCTATGGGACATATTTTTCCTATCCAAACCCTTCTTTGTACAGGTGTCACTGATTCCCAAGCTCTGCTGAGTAACAATGTATTTGGCAGCTATTGCCCACCTCTGCCTCAGTGTGTTCTCAGTGTGGTAGAACCTGCTGGGTGGAGCTGGTGGGCTCCATAAAGTGACATTTGCAGACCTTTCAGTTCTCACAGAGCTGAAGGAGCTGTAACCAAATCCCAACACCAGCATCAAATGCTGGCTGCTTACAATGCCTCTGTATGTGTGAATCACTGCCTAGGAGCAGTTGTGCCCTTTACTGCATTCCATCATCCCTTCTCTTCAGGAAAGGATGAAGAAAGTAGATGATAACTGTATTTTAAACCAGAATAAAATGAAAAGAACCACAGCAACTTCTTTTCCAATTGGATTCTTTCTTAAAAGATGCAGGTAAAATTGAATTTGGGTCTGCATCTCTCTGCTGAGTTCAGTCCATCTCTGGGATATGTAAGAGAGAGATGTAATTTAATGTAATTTCGGGAAAATCTCTTCACTTCCAGCAGTTTTGTGTCTGGAATCCCAATAACAGAATTGTAACATGATGAGCACTGCAACATTCACTCACTATAGAAATGTGATTTACAGGAACATCCAGTGAATAATAGACTTGATGACTAGAATTCTGTTTTCATTGAGCTGCTGTAAATAGAGGCTTCTTTCCACCAGAATTGATTGAGGTGTCTGTAATGTGGAAAGGGTTTCAGGGAGCAGGTTTCATTCTATTGCTTATGTTAGAGCTGTCATTAAGAAGGTGACTGGACTGGGCAATTTGATTGCTATAAAATCAAATAAATAGCTCTTCTAACAGCAATATTTATTAAAGTCACTAGTGGTCTAGTGAGAATAAATAGTTTAAAACAAATTCTTTATTGGGAACTCAAAATTATGTTGCCTTTAAAACCCTTTATTTTTTAGTAATATGTTTGGAATGATTCACATCTGAACATTTTAGCTGTTGTTTTTTTACATTTTCAAGATATTTTATTTCTTTTTGCTGAAACAAGAAGAACAAAGTTGTTTTCTTTGTTGAAAAATGCTTCTTACATAGATCCCCCTGCTTCTGCATCTCAAGAGCCAGGCTTGAGGAAAGTACCACAGGTTGTGAGATTTGTGGCATTCTGGTTCTCTTCATTGTATCCTTTTATGTTCATTTCTGATGCATTTTTCCACTGTTGACTTTTTCAGGAAATAGACTGGACTGTTGCACATAGAATATAGCTGTGCATTTGCTTAGAAGCAAATGAGTAATTCAGATGTAGAATTACTGGAAACCTGGATATGTCCTGGTAGCAATCTGATGTGAGTAAAGCTGATGATTTTCCTGAAGACAACTTACAAAAGTTATTTTTTAAGAACACTTCTTGTCAAAATACTCTCCTGCTGCCATAAGGAGTATTTCAGTTCTATCCTGTTTATATATCCCTAAACATTTTCTGAGAAAAGAGACCTAGAATTGATCCCAGGCCAATGCATCTGTGGTTTAGAAATCTTTATCCACTTTTGTCTATGATGAACTGTGTTTTCAGAGTGTGTTCCCTTTTATCAGGTCTGCTAAAAATGAAAGTTGCTGGGAAGTATTAAGGAAAGAAAATTTTGAAAAAAGATGCATTTTAATTCTCATTGTCTCTCTCTAGATCCCAAACCTTTTCAGCTGCAGGAAAAATGTTAGCTTCTGCTGTAGGAACAGGAAAATATGTTACTGTTGTCATCTACTCACTATGTGAGATCAGAACATTCTGCTTGTGCCAGCAGAGTAATCTGTGTTTGTGTGTGTGAGAGGAGAAGAGAGCAGGAGAGGGTGAAATGTTGTTTAGGACAAGTGAGGGAGGTCATCTGCGGACTTTTGAGCAGCAGTGGTGCTAATATCCTCAAGGTCTGCCTCTCCAGAGTGATGGAAATTTACATTATTATTTTTTTCTGATGAGGTCTGTGAACAATTAAGGTATTTAATCTCTTTCCAGGAAGCTATATGCTTTAACTTCTAGTCTTCCTCAGCTGGTATGCTTTAATTGTATCCCTCATAATCACCATAGCATACAGCAAAAGGGGAGGCTGGAAAATAGGAAGATTCTGAGGAAGCCAATGTTTCAAATCTCAGCATTTCCATAACAATTTAAAGTTTAACTGGTTTGATTTTGATTGATAAATACTAGATTTTTTGTTTGGCTTCTACTGTGTAAGAAGCTGAACTGAATGAGAAGTCTGTGACATCATTTTCTGAAGTTTATAAAATAGGGCAATTATGTACTTATTTTTATATGTAGACTTGGTTGTGCTTGATCATTAACAACAGGTTATTTAACAACAGGTAGGTTGGGTTTGAGGGTTCAGACTGTTGAATTCAGTGGCACATATAACATGTGTCATGGCCTTGGGGTGCAGGAGCTGCAGGTGCCAGCGAGGCAGGCAGAGAGCCTGCTCTGGACAGTGGGTGTACAATGAGTGCCCTGCACCCAGCCCTGCTCCCAGCCCTGTGGGACAGCTGCCTTTGCTAAGGGGGAAGTAAAATTGGGTGTTTCTGTGGGCAAGGGATGGATGGAGACTTAGACTTTTACCTGCAGAGTAAAACTGTCCTGTCACCATTGAAATGCAAACCTCTGGCCCCTCTCCCAGAGCCATTTCTGTGGCAGATACCAGCCTGGATTTGAGGCAGGGATCTCCACAGCAGCAAGTGCTGGGTGTTGCACTGCTGGGAAGCCAGACCAGAGCCAGCCCAGCCCAGACACTGGCAAGGCAGCACCTGGGGGCTGGGCTGGGCTCCCCAAGCTGTGCTCACACTGCTCTGCAGTCCACAGGGTCAGGGAATGATAGTCAGCTCTACTGAAAATGACTGGAAAGAACTATAATTTGGGGATATCTCCTCTTCTTCTGAAGACTTTCTAGGATTTTTCAAACAAATGAACTTAATGTCATGAACTCTTTAAAAAGTCTTTAGAAGAAGAGGCTGTATTTGCTGCACATGTGTTACTCTATCTGCATAGTCACAGGAGCTGCTTCTGGACAGGCTTTCCAAAAAACAAATGTCTCTCTTCCTGTGTAGACAAAATCCAGTGTCCAGACTGGATGCCAGACCAGTAGACCCTATTTTGCTGGACTCATTGTTCACTTTAATATTAAAGCAGGCAGCAATAAAGTTTCTTTTAACTACATTATGTGTTTTCTTCTTGTGTATCCTTCCTTTTCTTTACCTTGCTCATTTCTCTGTCGTACTTCTGTCAAAAACCTGCCCTTTTTTAAGGGAATGAAAGGCCTTCTTGATAAAGAACCTTTTACTCTGCTCACGATGCCTTTCACCTGACTTGAGCAGGGAGAGCCAAGAAGAGCCATCTTTTCAATACCTCCAAGAAATGTCAGGCTGGAGTAAAAACCTACCACTTGCAAGCAGGCAGGTATTTGAGGTCCTTTATTCATCAAACATATTGCTGTGATTTTGAAAATCAGCCTTTTTTCCTCAGACTTACTTGCTTTACTTTTTAATAGTTTTGTTTTATCCCAGACACAGATACCAATTAACTTGGTTTGCCATTTAAATCTGGCCTGTGAATCTTCATCCCTCCCGCATGAGCATGGCCATGTTCTTTCTGGGAACTGGCAGCAAAATGTTATATTCTAAATGTGTTTTCTAAAACTGTGTATACCATTAAATATATTACACAGATTGTGCCATTCAAAAGATTGCTTTTATGAAATTCAGCACAGGACAGTGAACACTGAATGTGGTCATGATCCAAAGTCTGTGAAGTTTGGCTCCCATTTCTAGCACTGACAGTCCTGTCTGTTTGAGATTCAGCTCTGATCTCAGCACAATGCCAAATGAATATCATTGTTTATGTTTCAGGTGTATGAAAGCAGAATTTGAACCAACACATTATTCCTGAGAAAGGAATGGTGTTTAAATTCCTTAGAGCTGGAAGCAGTGATGATGACAGTGAAGTACATTTGGATGGGCTGTGTGATTTGTTCACAATATGTGATGCTGTTAGTGGGGAACACTTTGTAGCCCTTCATTTACCCTTCCTTTGAGTAAATCCAGCTCAGCTGCAGCAACCTTTATGTAAAAATTATGTTCAGAGTAGAACTAAGTTAAAATTTGAAAGGAACATATTAAATACTGAAATAGAGAATCTAAGTTATAAAACTGGTGGCTATTTTTTATGTGATTCTTTTGTTGTGCAGCAGAAAAGGATAGTTTAGGCACTTTCTCTTGACATGTTAATGATGTAAGGCTATTGTAGGTCTAAAGAACTATCCCATTTAATTTTTAACTGATCATAAAATTATCAGTTTCTGGGAAAGGCTGCAGTTATAGTAAAGCAAGATGTTTGCATTAGTCACCTCTGAAAATGGGTGTGGACTAATGTGTAATTAGTAATTTTTGAAATGTCATTTCTCAAAACGACAAACAAGACTTCCCATTGTGGTAAACTTAAATACAGTATGTATTCATAAACCCACATTTATACTTTAGAACAAGAAGAGAAACAGGAATTGGTGTTTGAGCTGCCCTCTATTTCTTGTTGACCCTAATAATTGTGGTTAAAATTTGATGGAGAGTGTATAGTGCTATCAGTGATAATTATTATGTGAAAAACTCTCTTCTCCAGCCTAACCATGAAAAGATTTAGAGGTCAGTTCTTACTTCTGGAATTCTATAAATTTACCAAGAATTATAGCTAGAAGACCCTCCTGACATTATTTACTGTGTTCTTTGAGCTAAACAGAAGCACAAATAAATGGGTTTTCCTCTCTCTGCAGATTGTTTGGAGAAAACACTATTTCTTGTTAGCAGGGAATTTTGCTGTTTCTGAAACAGAAATGTAACCAACAGGAGAGTAAAAGATGGTGTTTTTAACACAGAGTTACTGAGCAGCATCTTTTGGTTCTCTAAACAAAACCAGAATTTCTACCCCTTCTCATCAGAGCAGTTCAGAGTGGGGATGATAATTATTGGAGCTATGGCTGAAGACCCAGTGGTTCCAGGCACATATTGCTCATCAACCTAGCCCTGCCCAGCTGCTGTGGGATCAACAGACAGTGCAGAAGTATTATCACCACCTCACAGGGGAATTAGGCTGTTTAATCACACAGTAACTGGATGGAGATCCTCTGAATGCTCATGGCAGAGTGAAAATTCAGTCTCCTTATTCCCTCAGCCCCAGAGCAGTGCTATCTGCAAAGCACTGAGGTCTGAGAATCAGCACTTTCTAATCAAATTATTATAAATAGAGCAAGCATTTTATAGAATAAGATAAAAAGCAGCTAAAATCCAATACTCACCAGGCTATAATGTTAAAAACAGGTGATAAACATAAAAACATGATAATGTTAAAAACAGGTGCAAGTTTCCAATATGGAGTAGTATCTGATCTACTGGAGACATAACTCTTCCTTGAAAATCAGTCACTTCAATCAAAAGCTAATCAAAGTGCCCAGGGTGCTGCTGGAAAGATGTGTGTGAGCTGCAGAACCAAAGAGCTTGACTCTTTGTTGTCTTATGTCACTGCTCACACCTCTAGATGGACGAAGTACAATATCCTGGCAGAGGAAAAATTGGAGGCAATTAATACCTAATGCAAACATGTATAAATAACTAGAAGATGGGAGCTACTATTTTTCAGGAATTCCTCACATTTCAACATATGTTTGTCCTGAGCTGGAGCAAATAGTTGGCCACTCTTTTGAAGGGAGAAGTTTGGAAAAGACATGCCTAGAATGACTGGGTTGATTTGAAAGGTGATAGTTTAAATCATATACATGTTGTGGTAAATGTAATATGTGATTATGTGTTTATGCATGCTATGTCATTAGGACACCATGAAAACTAAGGAATATGTTATAAAGACATCTTTGCATGATTGAAGCAACTTACCTGACCAGAATGATTCTATCATTATATGAACAAAATTAATGAGAGTTTATCTTTCAGTGTTTCTGTGCTAGTGAAATATTTGTTTAAATAGAAGATGACTGGCATGAAAATATGAACTTTTAGTAATCACCTTGGATCTATAACACTGTTTTCGAAAGTGTTTTTTTTTTCTTTCCTGACTCCTATAGATAGCTTAACAAGTGTCCATGCTCCATCACCATCTGAAATACAAAAGCCAAATTCCCAGTATGTAAGACTGGTGTTTACAATTTTTTCCAAACCTGTGAATCGAGATCAGTTTGCAATTTTCAGACACTCCACCAGTTCGGAGTGTTTGCATTGGAACCAGAACTCTGGTTTTGATCCAAATTTCATAGCATAAAATCCCGCAGAGATTCACAGTTTCACACATGGAGCGTGCCTTTGGAAGTGCCTCCAGCGCGAAGCTGGCGGAGTTGCTGGGTGAACAGGCTGTGGCAGGAGCTGCAGCTCTGCACTGGCCCACACAGGAGCTCCCTTCTCCCCTGCCAGAGCTCTGGGTTGCTGTGACTGGGTGAAATGACACTGCTGGCCATGTTTTTTCTCTCTGCCCCTTCACTCACTACATGTCACAGAGGGTGGAGGGCTGAGAGAAATGTTGGGACTGCGTAAGAAACCTGGGGAAAGCTGCTGGGGCAGAGCGGGGGGATGACACTAATTAGTGGTGCTAACTGCCTGGTTGGAGTTGTTGACTTTCACAATTAATGAATGTCTTGAAGACCTAGTTATTTGTGCTAATTTTGGTTTTAATTGTACTAAGGACATCTCTCTATGATTACGTATGATTTAGCAGTCTAATTTCAGTGGCTGCTTCTTTTGTTTAAATCTTGGCCAGCCCATGCTGTCATCCCTACTTGTGCATTATCTCAGTGTTCTCAGACAGCCTGGCCAGGCCAGGGTGTGCCTTTGGCACTCAGATTTCATGGCTTTTGGATGTTATCTGTTTTCCCTGCACATTTTGGGGGCTGAATTGTTTATCCAGACTCTGGCTGTTTTTCAAAAAAGTAAAAGTAGTTCCTAGGCAACCTTAATGAACGGTAAGAACATGTTAGTTTGTTCATAATTGAGATTACTTTAGCTTGTTTACTGTGATGTTTGGTTTATTGCAAGGGTCTGGCTTAGCTTATTGACAGTGAACTGTGTAAATATGAGGATGAGAACAACAAACCCCCAGAGGATCACAGAATGGTTATTAGGGTATTTTTAATCATTTAAGGTTTTTTTATTGAATAGGTTTATACTGTGAAGCTTTTAGCACCAGAGTAATATTTAGAATGCTTTGCTCTTTAGAAAACATGAATTACATAAGGTGAATCACAGTTTCCTAAAGCTTTTCTTAGTGCATCTACAAAGAAACAGAAAAATGTATAGATATGTAAACATATTCATATAAACTTACTTGTATTCTCTGTACGCTTACGTAAACATAAGTAAAAAAGCGTGTTGTGCATTATATCTGACATTCAAAATTTTTTTTCCTCTGAAGTACAGTTTTGCATTTTTGTGGTGATCCTTTTTTAACAGGAGCTGGGACTACTAGGCTTATGAGGGGAATGCTGGTCATAATGACTTATGTTCTTAATTTTCTCCTCTGAAAGGGTCAGGATCACCCTGTCAGATGGTGCAGTCAGCAGTCATTAGATATTGAAGTCATCTAATGCATGATGTCAACGTGTTGAAACATTATTAAAATCAAAATACTAGCAGGGACATATAAATCCTTTCAGACAAGTACTGAATGAAATACATGAGCTTCCTGCAGGTAACCAGGGAGTGAGGCTCTATTTATGAACACATTTAGTCAGTAAACTCAATTTTTTTAAGAGTCTGAGAAACAGAGGGTTGTTGCTGCCATTCCCAGTTTATATTCATTCCACAGTATGTTCTCCTGACCTATCTGCAAGTATTTGGATGCATTTTCTGAAGGAAGAGCTGACACAGCCCAGCTGGAGCAGTGCTGTAGCACTGAAGGAATGTAGAGTGCTTTGAATAATTGGTGAAGAACATACTTATTACCTCCCTGTTGTGGTATGTTAACTCTAAAACATAAGCACATATAAATCTTAGGGAGTAGACACTACCTTATACACCTCCCTCTGGAAGTGCCAGGTACATGTCTTTGTTCATATTTCAACAAACTATTTATAGGCATCAAGATTCCACATGCTTTTCAAGAACTGTTTTTTTTTTTCCCCAGTGTTTGAGTCTTTGTGCACAGGGCTATAACCACGAGAGATTTACTTCAGCATTAGGGAAAGTTGACTGGAAACCATGTCTGTTCTGGTTTAATTACATTAAGACAAAAAAAGAGCATCCATACAGGAAAGTGTAGCTATGTGACATAATAACTCTTTATCAATTCACAAAATCAGCAACGTTCTTGGTAATTTGCCTTTTATCTCAGCAGCGTGAGATGGCAGACTACACTTTGTTCTGATTTTTTAATTTTAGAGCCAAAACACAGCATTCTTTCTCTCACAGAACTTACATTGTTTTCTAGTTTTCCTATAGATTTATTTCTATAGGCCTGGGAAAAAAGGAAAAAAAAAAACCCTAGGCTTTTGTTCACCTGGAAGTTACCACTGTAGTGAGCTCTCCAGAACTGCATGCGGAGAAGCTGGCAGGACAAGAGTTACCTGACACATCTGGCAGGTCTCACTTTCACTGCAAGCTTGGGTGGTTCACAGGATGCAGAATATAAGAAAGTCACAGAGATGGGAGGAGGAACATTTGTTGCCTTACTGGGTAGATTGTGTACAGTGGGTTTCAAACTATGAAATGATGCTTTGCAATCCAGGGTGGGAATCTGCTTCTGTGTACCAGGCTACCAGTAGCACCCAAGGAGAGATTGTCATAGCTGGGCAAAGAATCTTGCCGCCTTCTCCGTGTTCATTATGCTGTGTCTGAAGCAGGGATGGAACAGGAATGGTAGTGCTGGCTGGGGGTTGCCCCAGGAGCTGGAGCCTCTGTGGTCAGCCTCTGGATGTTAGGACAACATTGCTTCTGGGCAGGTTGCTCCAGGGCAAAGCAGGACCTGGTTGTGCATTCCTTAAACTTTCATCTTTAAGCATCTTGATTAGGAGGCATTCTGCAACCAGCTTGCCACTTTGTCTTTTCAAAAGGATGTTCCACCTTTTAGCAGTCACATCCCTTCTCTTTTGTTGCATTTTCTCTCCTGTTATCTGTGTTTGTCTGCTTTTTGTTCCTCATGATGTTGCTGCCTTTGCACCTGTGACACTTTCTTCACTGAGGGAGATCTTACAGGATTTGTCTATCTCTGTGTGTTGTTTTGGTATCTCTCCTGCTTGTGTGCTCTGGATAAAGTAAAAACATAGAGTTTGTTTATTTTAAGGGTTATTTGGAAAAATCATTAGCATTGTAGAAAAGCCTACAAAAATCAGGAAATGAAGGAGAAGGAAGAAGAGCAATTTAGAAGCAGATATTTTGCCTGATTCTTTGCATTCTCAATTTAAAAAGCCAATCTTTTCCTTTTCCTTTTCCTTTTCCTTTTCCTTTTCCTTTTCCTTTTCCTTTTCCTTTTCCTTTTCCTTTTCCTTTTCCTTTTCCTTTTCCTTTTCCTTTTCCTTTTCCTCTAGTGCACCAGTATTCTAAAGCAGCACTAAGGTCTGTGGCTCTTAAATTACTTTTTGAAGTGCTCAGCATTTTCTTCTGTATTATTGCTCAGAAAAGGGCATAGCTGAATCCAAAGCCTAAAATAAGGTGGTTCAGGTTGAAAGCTGGTAGCAAATACCAGTGTCAGGATTTGTTTTCAGATGTATTAAATTAAGACAAATGAAAAGAAAATGGCTTGGAACGTTTTAGCTTGGTGGCAATGTCCTTTCTTGGAGGTACACTCTCTCTGCTATAAAGAGGTCACAGAGGTAACATCTGTAAAGTAAAGTGACAGAAATAGTATTGAGCATTTTTCTTCCTGGTTTTAGAGATAGGTGTCTATAGCTTGTTTGTAGTAGGGAAGCTCATAGGAAAGGCAAGAGTTCACCAAAGTAGAGTAGGACATTATAATAAGAACTCAAGGGTTTAGGATCTTTTTTTGTCCATTGAGTCAGAACAGAAAGTCCTGATCCAGAGGTTCAGCAAATCAGAAATTATTATGATTTATTTTTTCTCTCCTTAACAATTTTTTCTTTTTACTTTGCTGGAGCCTCAATTCTTGCAATTTTCTATCCCCATTATCTCCGAGATTCATTTTGAGTCTTTCTTGCAAATGTTTGTGATTTGTTTGTTTATTTGATTTTGTTTTGTTTTGTTTGGCTTTATTTTGGTGGAGCTGTTGTGTTGTTGTGTGTTTTTTTAATTACATTCCTTTATCATCTAAAATATAGCTTAGAAGAAAACAATCTGCTTTGAGGGAAGCCCTTAATTCTGTTTAGGTTAAGGGAAAGTGGTATGATGAGAGTTAATTGGCCTTACTAGTGAAAGTTATAAGTCAGAACTGAAGTGCTGCTGCAGGCAAAACTGAATTCAGGAGAACAAAATTGGCAGAAACAAACAGCAACAGGATTTTATTTAAAACATTATTTTATTTAAAAAGTGGTGGAATTGGTCAAGAATAAAATATAAATGGAAAAAGAATTTATCATTTACCCAGAACATTTCTAGAAAGAATAACTGCTTGTTCAGACACCCGAATTCTGTCAATGTGTTATTCTCATGCCTTTAAAGGTTTATATGAACATTAATATTCCATGTTCCTTTTTCTTATGACACGACCCCATGGAAAAAAGGTGTGATCTGATGTATTTCATATTTTATCTCTGGGATGCCAGAATTACTGCCTAGAGCTCACAGATTTTTAAATTTCTTTTTGTTCATTTTAACTGCTGCTTTGTGGAGAATGTGGGATGTTCCTGAAGTATTTTTTTTTAATGTGTTCAGCTTACCAGTTTGCTGGTAACCATTTGGATTAGAGATACATTTGCTAGAAATACACAGTTAGCCCAATGTGGTAAGAGTGAACAAAGAACTGAGATGGCTCAGTTACACATCCAAAAAGCAATTCACATGGTAGCTTTTATCTGAAGATTTTCACAAGGTGAGTACTTGCTTATGAATCCAGAGTTCTGCTCAAATACAAGGAGAGGACATAGAGATGGCAACTGAGGAACAAAAGTATTTGAAATTATGTTATCTAGAGGGAGTCAACACCCCACCCGTGGAGAGGGCAGGCTCACTCTTCCAACCCATGACTATGAGCAGACAAACAAAACCCAACAGTTTCCAAGAGTCACAGGCAGGGCTTGCCTGGTTTTTGAATCTGACTACTGAAACTCTCACCTGGGGGAGGTGAATGTGAAAGTTCTGTCATCAGTTAGGTTGAACTGGGGTGTTTGTGGGCTCTGGTGAGCCCTGTCATACTGCATGAAGAGTCCCAGCTGGTGGAACGTCTGGATGGATGATTTTCCTTTGCAAGTGATAAAAGAGTGTCCTGGAAGCTTAAATGTAGCAGAGCAAATTGGTTCATGTTGTTTTCTTGAATAAGGCATGGAAATTATAAGACTCAGTGAAGTACCTGATGTAGCTGTGGAAAGGTGGGGAGGGAGCTAAGTTGCAATGAGCTCACCAAGGTGCATCCACAGGCCTTGCTTTAGGAGAAAGACAGAAAGGAACACAAGAGAGGAACTTGGTGGGGGGCTGTTCTGATAGTGAAAATACAAGGAAGTAGAAATTAGTCATAACTAGGATTCATTAAAGAGAATAACTTGTCAGCTGCAGAAAAATGGAAGGACCACTTCAGGGTTAAATTCTGCAGCTCATGAGAGGCTTAAATGAGTGGAGCTGCAGCTGGATGATTCAGAACTACAGCTGCAGAACTTGGGTGTAGAGAGAAGCAATGACTTAGAGGTCAAGCAGTTGAAAAGAAACAGGCTTTATAAGAGGTGAGAATGAAAAGCCGTTTCAAGAGTGGGGGAATAAATAAGTTAAAAAGGTAGGTGGCTGATAGAAATATAAACATGTATCTGACTTTGAAGAGTTTTGATACTGCTTGTAGGATGTGTGAAAAACCATTCCCTCAGCAAGGCATACAGTCATTAAGTTTTGTATCTGACCTGCAGAAATGTAATGAAACTCTTTCCTTAAATACAGTCAATACAAGAGAAGCTCTCACATGGTGCACAAGCACTTGGAGAAAAAAAATGATGGTGATCCAGCTAAGAAATGTGGAAATTAATGAAATCTATTGTGGTCACTACAGTGGTTTTTTTTAGAAGTAGTTGCTGTAATAATTTTATGTGCCTGGAAACTTAAAATGTAGCTAGTGATTAAGAATATAAATTGCAGATATGTTTAGAAAAAGTGGCATAAAAAGAGTGGCAAAAGCCAATTTGCTATGGTGATTTACAAATTGATGTGCATTTGAAAGACAGTGATGTCAGGAAAAGGACTGGTAACTTATCAGGAGCCCTGAGAATGCATGAGGCAGGTGACAGGAAAGTATATTTTCTATCAGCCTTTTTTAGACAGCTTGCATTCTACTTGTGTAGTGTTAACCAGGTCAGGTCTTGAGATGTGGGAATGTAGAAAGTACACCTTGCTCTCAAGTCCAGCCTTGCTATCAGAGGCAGCAGAGTTGTATATTTTTTATGCAAACTAATTGTACTCCTTTGTAGGGGCCTGGAGGAGTTGCCATACTGATGGTTTCTAAATGCTTTCATAGAATGGTTTGGTTTGGAAGGAACCTTAAAGATCACCTAGTTCCACACCCCAGCCATGGGCAGGGACACCTTTCACTAGACCTGGTTGCTCAGAGCTCCCATGAAACCTGGCCTCAAGCACTTCCAGGGATGGGGCATCCACAACTTCTCTTCTGGGTGGCTTGTTCCAGTGCTTTGTACAGTAGCATCCTTCCTACAGAAATACCAGCTAGTGGTTTGTGTTTAGAAGAGAGGCCTTGGCCAGTGTTTGTAGGTTTGTACTCTCTGTTTGAATTTGGGAGCTGAATAAAGTTACACTGCCTGCCATGCTCTCTGTGTGCTGAAGGTGGTTGCTGCCTGCTCAGAACAAAATATAAGCATTGCTGCTATAGCAGTGTCACTATTCCTTCAATTGCTGTCCCATTCTGCTTCATAAAACTTATCAACAATTTGGACAGGTCCAGGAGTTGCCTCCTCCTGTTTTTAGGCTTCCCACCTCTTTTAGAGTCTGCTTTTCTCTGTGTGGTAATGGCAGTCATCCACATTCAGGTGGGTGTGGGTATGGATCACAATGTTCAGCTGGTCTTTGGTATGTCAGGATCCCTTATTTGCTACAAACAGATCCTAAAATAAACCAGAGCTGATACTTTACACTTTCTTTCTAAGCAAGTCTGATATATAATGATTACTGGAAAGCCCCGAACAAGTCAGGGTTTGGTCAACAGAAATTTTTCTAAAACATTAATGACATGAGGTTTGCTATAAGCCAGAAACTCCTGTAAACAGTGCCTTCATTTCATTTTAAACACATTTGTTTTGCTGACTAACATTTACACAGTCAAAGTTTATCTTGTATTCTCTCTCATCAATAATTGTTATGTAATCACCCATGCTTTGCTTGCTTGCCTCCCTGTTTCCCCTCATACACACATGGAATGAAATGTGTCTTCTGGTCTTCAGACTGTCTTTTTTTTCACTTTATTAAAAAAACCCAAACAAAAACAACAACAACAA
Organism: Ploceus nigricollis; assembly: GCA_013399945.1. Classification (NCBI taxonomy): domain Eukaryota; kingdom Metazoa; phylum Chordata; class Aves; order Passeriformes; family Ploceidae; genus Ploceus; species Ploceus nigricollis. The sequence continues at coordinate 729,847 of VXBC01013296.1, forward strand.
AAAAACCCCACCAAAAACCAAACAAAAACCCCCAAAGCTTAACATTTCTTTAATTAAAATTTTCTAGCTCATCTGCACATAAACTTGAGCTTGGTTTTGCATCCCTAGATGACATGATTATGATACTGATCCTGAAACCTTTGTGAGTTTAGATTTGTACATGAGGGTTTGCTAACTGCTGGCTCAGGACAGCCAAGGTACATATTTTCTGTGAGGTCTTATGCACTGACATTAACAAAAAAAGTTTCCTTTAGCTTTGGATCACATAAATCCTTGTGTCCTGAAAGGAAACATAAACAGTTACAATGGATACAGCAATGGCTCACAGAAATCATGTAAACTAATGTGAAAGGGATGTGAACAGTGTGATTAGCTACTGGGATCTGTGCTAGCCATTATTTCAGCAATGGTAAGTGGCAGATTAAAATCTCAGTGGAATTTTCCTTTCTTCTTTCAGGCAGCACTTGCAGCATATTTGGCCCCTTTTTAAAGGGTTTATTTCAATGAATATGTCACAGTTCTTGGCAACAAAACAGTGATCTTTTGTCAAATTTTATGTTATGTAATATTTCTATTAGAAGGGAACGTGGAAGGAAATTAGTACAAGAATACCCCTCCTATTCTTCCTAAAAAAATCTACAATCAGTGATAAAAACTCCTTTCCTACTCTTACTTTGTCTGTATATTGCAGCACTTTACAGATGTTATTTAAGCTTCACAATAGATCAGAAAGTAGGAAAAAATTCTTAGGTTCACTTCAAAAACATTAGGTTCTGAGTGGAAAAACAATATCTGTTTTAATGCTAATTGTGATGCTATGAAATAATCTGAGGGAGGAATATAGTGACAATCAAAATGTTTAAGAAAATTAGGAAGGAAAGCAGTAATTAATTGGAAAAAATTGAAGCCTGGAGGTAACAAATCTAAATTTCAGAGAAAGAACCACAAATTTCATAATGATTATATGCAGAACTACCCTTCGAAATTTTCCTTGTACCAGTAACAATTTTGATATGCTAAGAAATAGTTTTATAAATTCAGTCTGAGATATAATTATAAATATGGTATCCAGCAACAGCAACTTAATGTTGCCTCGTAGCACTTTTGAAAGCAAACAACTGCCACGTTCAAAAAACAGGAGCAAGATAAATCTATGCTGTTCCTACAAAGTCAAATGTTTTGTTGGCTTAAGGCAAAATCCTTCTTTTCTGTCGTTGTGCAGGGCGCTGGTGGCTGATGGGGAGGTGCAGGAGCTGAGGGTTAAGTGTTATACGTTGCACTCTTTAATGCTAATCCCAAAAGAAGCAATCAATGCACCGCCTGCTTTCAGCTCAGCATCTGTTTCCTGTCTTTGGGCCGCAGCCGAGGTGGTGAGAGGTGGAGAAGGTGCAGGGGCTCCCACCTCCCGTGCAGCACAGAGCACACCCCCAGCTGGGGCCCCAGGTCACTCAGCCTGCTCTGCACTCCCCAGTCGATGGGTTTGTGTTAGTTTCTGGGAGCCGTGGGACAGGTCTCCAGTGTTCAAAACCAATATTAGCTGATTTTTCCCTTTCATTTTTTAATACATTGAGATAGATTAAAATGTTATTACCTTCCCTGCAAATTAAATTTTATTTCCAAAAGGTGTTAATCCTTGCTGGAAGCTTTCTGGAATAACACAATTGGTTGAATGTTAATGGTACTTAAAATCCATGCAATTAATATACTTATGGACTTAGAATGATAGATATTGTCCATAAAGTCTGAAATTGTGGGAGGGTTATATGCACTTTAGTCAGTGTTTAACTGCATACATTTTAATAAGATTTTAAATGTCTAATTTGTGTTTTTATTTCAAATAGCAATAACATAACAATTGCGCACAAAGGGGATTTATAAACTTTAAAAAAAGCCCAACCCACATAAATTTAATGATCTGCACTAATGCTTATTATACTAATTACAGTGGTCCCTTTTGAGGCAAGCTTTGGTGTAAAATAATTAATTTTGGTGCCTGCAGCTTAACATGTGTAAGTTGCTTCCGCCAGTTGTGTTATTGTAGAGCCCACAAGGGTGGAAACTGATACTTAAGTATATTTTGTTATTCTAATCAGTCTTTTCATACATTTATAAGCCTTATCTGCCTTAGGGGGATCAGAGCATACAGCATTATTCAAGGTTAATATGTTCCCAGGTAAAAAGAAACGTAAGAGCTCCCTAAAGCATATAGGAATACAGAACTGGATTAATTTTGCATCAAGTTTGCTGGCACGTTTGCATTTTCAAGTGCATGACTATCTTCTTTCCCCAAGCTGGGGGTGCTGGTGTTACATTTGATTAATTTTGCACATTTGCTCTAACGCAGGTTAGAAGTCGATCTTGGAAAGGCATTATCAGTTTGAAAAGGACTTCAAGGCACTCCCAGTGATTGTGATTGATTAAAACTACTTGAATACTGGAAACAGCTTTCAAATAATGACAGCCCATTGGGGATTAGGGAGGTGCTATGAATGCTGGTAGCTTTTGCCTGCCCTGCTTCTGTGGAAAATGCCAAGCACTGGTGGTGGATGTTTAAGTGGGAAGAGGTGAGACAGCCCAGTTAGGTAAGCTTCTTTTTCCTGATGTGGTGGTTCATTTGGTTTTGGTGTCATTTGGATCCCAGTGGTAGGAGGTTATGAATGGGTACAGGTTCAGTACTGAGCCCCTTTCAGCGTGCTGATAGGCTGAGAATAATAAAATTAAAGCAGCTTGCAGAAATGTTGGTATTGACCAACTACTTTGTTGAGATGGCTCCACAGTCCTTGGTACATCCAGCCAGAAATCTCTGACTGACAACCTGTTGTCCAAGACCTTTAAACAGCAGAAAAGAGGCTCTGCCCTTCCTTAGAAAGGCAACGTGGCCCATTGTGATTAGCCTTGCCTTAGGGAGCTCACACTTAGCTCAGTGCTGGCAAACAGGAGAAAAAAACCTTGTCTAACACTGGCAGGAAGAGCAGCAAAACAAGGGAGCAGAAATAAAATGAGAGATAATGTTTTAACCATTCATAGAAATGGATTTGAAGGAGATAATGTTGGGCAAATACATATTCTTCTTAAATATAGTTTCTATCAGAGAGCTGTGTACTGCTTATCTGCTTTTTAGTATGAAAATGAGCATTGTGACTTTTAAAAACTATTTCTATAATTTGATTTGACTCATTTGTAAAGATGAGATCCATTCTAAATTATTCTTCATCCAAGAGTGGATAGGGAAATTGAGATCTCTCTCTCAGAATATGTACTTTGTCTTACACTTTTACACTTTATGAATCTTGGACTGAATGAGAGCTGGAGTATGTATCTGGGATCACAGATATTTTAGCCTTGTTTCAACTTATTGCCTTTTCCATTTTTTTTTTTCATTCTTAGTGCAATGTTACTGGAAAAATCCTATTCTCCTTTACCTAGACCAAGGTGAAATTAATGATGTGTACAAAATCAGATTATTACTCAGGAGGAAAATCTACAAAAGCTAAATGAGAATTTAAAGGGAAGGGGTTGGTTTGTAACTTTGATGTCAGACTTGGATAAGTCTTCTGGCTCTTTGGAGAGCTTTTTCTCTTTTGTGTGCTTAGGGGTTAAGAGCCATGTGGTAGCAAGCTGTTGAATTTCTGATGTTCTGCTTAAGGACCTCACCTCACTGGTGCCTCCTGGAGCAGGCAGTTTTGATTCTACAGAGGTGGTAGCTAACTTTGACCTGAAGTGAAGCAATTAATTTCTTATTGTTGCACACTTATTTGCATCCGTGAAAAGATATGAAGTGAAATTGCTTTTTCTTGTATTTCAAAGCAAAATGTGAAAGTTTTTGTTCTAAAATTCCAAAGCAGTTAGCAGTGTCAGATGAGTCAGCTATCTGGAAGATGACCAACCCTTTGGAGCCTTCATATGGCTAATAGAGAAATTATGCTTTTTTTCCCCAACACTACTAAATGTTAATAGAGAAATGCTATTGAAATGTCAGTTAAAGGTGTTTTTTTTGTCTTTGTTCAGTGTAAAATCTATATTATGTTAATGACTTTATATGAACAGCCAGGCACTGAAGTTAGTGGCTTTGACTGTTCCTCCCAAAATTAGTTTCAGTTTAGATAATGCAAAAAGATACCTTCCATTAATAGAAGGTGATATTTCTAATTGAAATGTCACTTATCCAACACCTTCAAGTTGTTTCTCTGTTTCTGGCACACACTTGACTTTAGGTGAGCAGCTTTTTATCTAATGTTGCTCATCAGTGAGGGCTGTAAAATTGAAAACAGAGCTGCAGATGCCCATATGGCCATCTCTTCCAAAACATGTGTGTAAATGGCCTCAGAACAGAATAAAGCACAATGTCTGGTACTTTCTGTCACTTTTTGTTGTAACTGTGAAATTGAGGAAGATATGGTATCATGCAGGAGAGGGAAAGACAGGATTTACTGCAGTGCTGGAAGCACAAACCCAATAATTAGTTCATCCTTTTGGTAAATTCTGAAGTATTACGAATGTAGGATGTTTAATGAAAATCTTGTCCTCAGTTGCCCTGTGGTCAGTTTTCAGTGTTTCGGTCAAAGTAAACTTCATTTCCTAGCTCAGTATAAAGAAAATGCTCATTTGTTTTACTTAACACTTTGTAGAGATTTGAGGCAGGTTGGGGTATGGTCTTGCCATGTTTATTTTGTATGTGAAAAAATTCTCAAATATGGCAAAGTGCACACTTGTGTATTTTACAGCAAGTGGTAAAGTTCCTTGTCAGTCTTTCTTGTTTCTACAAGAAAGTGTACATATTTGTAAGTTTGCTAATTAAAATGAGTAAAGGGCACACAGATATCTGGTTTTAATTGTGATGTTTATTGGATAATACATAGCAAATTCCTCTTATTCACAAGTGTTTTGTCAAAACATGTGTTGCATTGTTCTCTTACTGTGTTAATGTAGTGCAGTGGTCACAGCCACAGTCTCAGATGTGTTTGCCAAGGTGGTCAGTGGCAGCACCAGCAAGAGTTAAGGGCAAAGTAAAGAATCCACTTCTACAAATACTACCAAATTCAGAGGGACTAACACTGGTAAGTGAGAGCTTGAGTAAAGATTAGAAACGCGCAGAAAAGTGGTTGCTGTGTTCTGTTCTTCAGCCTCAGAAAATTAATATTTGACCTCAGTAACTGAATGAATGTGGTTCTTTACAGAGAATCTGTTTCCTGTGCAGAATGTGGGTTTGGATGCACCGTGAAACTGAATCACTTCTGTGTAAGGGGGCATCTCACAGGCTATTGCTAAATCCTTTGCTAATGAGTCCTGATGGAATGGTGAAATCAGTTTTAGGCAAAAGTGCTTCTCACTTACGGAACAAATATTTGGAAGATGCACCTTTCACAATGTTCTCTTGAAAATCTGTTCCATATGGAATTTCTTAATATTTCATTATTCTGCAGCCCCTTGCACAGACAACATCTTGCAATGTATGAATGTTCTTTTATGTTAGTTACCATGCATGGGTGTTAACTTTGGATACATACATATGTATTTTTTTTAATCCTGTCCTTTTTGTAGCTGCTGTGATGACTCATTCTTATCTGATGGCTTATTGGTTTTGATAATAAGTTTTCTGCAAATAAAAGACAAAATGTTTTTAAAGTACAGGGCTGAGTACATCGTGTTAGCAAACAGCCATGTGTTTGTTGCCTTCTAAACAGGGAAAACTTCACTCCAGGTCACCTGAGTTCTTCTGAGCCTCACAGTTACTTTCAGTGTGTTGTTGAAGGTCCCGCCCTCTCTCTGGACCCCCTTCTGCACACCCCCCCTCATAAAACAATTGACAACATTGGTTAATTATCTGTCTGTTCTGCCTTATCTCATTATAACTTTACACTGAACCATGGTCTTCCTCCTTCAGTACCAATGCAATCTCATCCTTATGCCAGTGGACCTTAAACTTGTGTGGTTCAAAAACAGACACACAAAGCACAATCTGACCATTGTGAGTCCTGGCTTTGGCCGTGCTAACATGGCCTAGGCAGCCTTGCAGTCCTTGGAATCAAGGCAGAATTTGCCATTAAGTTTAGCATTAAGGTGGCTGCAGGAAAATGTACAGGCTTGGTTGCTGAAAGAACTGCCTAACATAGATGTTCCCCCTGCAGATCTCTTTGACTTTGGCCTTTCAATCAGTTTTACTCTGGGAGTAAGATTCTCTTATATCCAGGAATCATAGAAATATACATTAAGTAGAATTTGTCTACATTTCATTCTTTCTCTTGTGATGCCTTTCTCCTGCTTTTCTATCTCTTAGTGTTTCTATTTGCATCATTAAATACTGTTGTATCTCTAGGCTAGAACTGTGCAGTGTTTACTGTTCTACATGGAGAAGATCCTGACCTGAAAAGACATTTCTTTGGCTGTGGTTGCTATTAGGAATTAGCTTGCAGAAAATCAGCGTGTTACGTGAGTTTCTAGAAAAATAAAAAGTGCCTTCCGTACTGAATCTTGCCACATCCTGTGTGCTATATAATATTTTGTTTGTTTTTGTTAGCCTATACACATTTTTCTGCATTGACTGAGGGGTGGTTGTCCTGAAGAATAAATGATGCAAATACAACACAATGCACATATAAGTACTGTCAATAAATACCAGTTTTACTGGGTATTATTTTTAAAAATGGCTAAAATATGGCACTTGGCTTCAAAGTGAAACAGGCTGATTGTGGGCAAATTGTTTATAAGATTACATCTCCTTAAAAAATATTTTAAAACCCCCCCTCATAAAACAATTAGCCTTTCACCATTCTCTGTAACTTTTTCCTCCTTCCCATACACTCCCTCAAGAGTGTGTACTGGAGAGAATTTGTTTCTGTTCTCACTAATATCTGTTCCTTTCTTAAGAATCCATTCAGTCCCTCTGAAATACCATGGGTGACTGGCAGTTTATTATTATTTTTGCCTGCTGTTGAAGAATTAGTGAAGAATAAAGCTGACATTTCCTAGCTAAAGAATAGGAAGCCCAAATTTTCAAAGAATGATTCATATCTAAATTCTCATGACCATAAGAATAGTTGAAATGTCTGAATACCATATAGGCTAATGGTATCCCAAATTGTCAAAAATCATCATGTTGCCCCATGAAAACTGTTCTTGGAAAGCAGAAAGAGTGTTTTAAAAAATACACAAATTACTTTTGTCTGCCATTTGACCATGGTGTGGTTAAACGCACAGTTGTTTTTTCTGCTTATTTTATTAATGTTACTGTTGAAGAGTGCATGACATTTTTACTATTAAAATAATTCTGGGGTTTAATTTATTATTTTTATGAATGAATATATGGGACTGGTCTATGTGTAGTCAAATATTGACTTTGCATGAAATTCAGAATATGTGTATGGCTAGTAAGAAAAATATCTTGGCAATGCTGACCCTTCAGAAACTTCTAGATTGCTTGTCTACTGATAAGTATGAATCATTCTGTTTTAATTTTGTTTCCTGTGCTTCCAACAGAAAGTAAAACCTTGTGGGCTGACCAACACCCTCCCTTGAGTAATGCAGGACAAACACCATTTTCTGTTTCAAACACAAACCCTGTTATTATTGATGCTTTCCTTCCAGTTAGGTACTATGGTACATTAAATAATGGGTGATGATACAGAGCTTAACCAACTCCTCTCTACTTGATGAGTCAGGTAACTCCCCAGTGATCTTTCTAGGCAATGTGAATCACATGTGTTTTGGTGCACTGTGTGCTCCACCTCTGCACCTTGTGCATCATTTCCCTTCTCACAAAATCTTCTTGACATTTGCTCCCCTTCTCTGCTGGATATGTCTTTTGGGCTTTCTGGCAGTAGGTTTTATATGTATGTCTTGTTCTCTCGGGCTCTCCTAGAAGCTCTCAGTGGATTCTCTGCTGTAGTCATCCCAGCTTTGTTGAGTTGCTCTATTCCCTTGTCAGCAATGACAGCAGCTTCCAGCTGATAAAAGAAAAAAGTCCTATTTTAAATTTTTTTGTATATTTACTTTCTAAAATGTAGTCAATTATACCATTGCTCTAAAGGAGACAAGAAAGGGCTTCAGTCCTCCATTTCAGTACCTAGAAACAGAGAGGAATAATATATTGCTACATCAGCTCTAATGATGAATCACACAATTCTGGCAGTGATACAGATCAATACTGTTTCTCCACCTGGGGGTGGAAATTGCTGTTGCTGGTTGGAATCCCTGCTCCCTGGTTTCCCTCAGCCCAAAGTGATGCATCTTGTGCACACGGTGTCTGTGCCGGGGCCCGCGGAGCTGTGACGCATTTCTGCGCTGTCGGGAAATGAGTCTCATTGCCTCTGAGGACACTGTGTTGTCATTGCTGTCACACACACTTGCTGTACTGCCAAACAGCTGTTAGGAATGGCACATTCATGTTCTGCTACATTTATTTCACACTTCACACATTTGTTCTCGCCTCCAAAGTATTACATGGTGCTGTGTCTAATCATGTTTTCATTTGCAGGCAAAGGAGATTTGCAGAGCATCTCAGTGTGAATGGTTTACATTAGCTATAAAATAATTTGGTGTATTTGAGGAGGCTGATAAAGTGGATTCATGCTTTAGACTTAATCCTAAATTAATAGATTCATACCTCTTGACAATCTGTTGAAAAACAACTGCTAATGCAAATGTTTAAGTGAGTTGTGTATATATTTAATTTTATACAGCCCAATATAAAACCTTTTTATATACTTTTGCCACATTGAGTTCTAACGTGACCTGACAGCTACTGTTTGTATAAACAGCTGCTATGTATATAAATGAGATTAAAAATAATAAAAGATCATAAATATAATTGGGAAAAGCCTGTTTACTTTCAATTGCAAAGCATCATAAATACCAGTGACTGGAGTCTATTCTACTACATGCTGTGCTAGAATCTGATTTGTCTGATTTATTTAATGAATTGCTGAATAATTCAATTCTAAAATACGGGAGACACTGTACCAGTAATGCTTCAGAAAGCAAAAGATTTTAAATATATTGTAGTACAGCAGTATTAAACATGTTGCGAAATAGGTCCCAAAGAACAAAATCTTGTAATTGGACATTATTTAGGAGTATAACTGGACATTTTTATTGTGTAATCTGCCTTCATTTGTGTAAACATCTCTATTGGTAAATAAGGACTTAACTTCATTTAACACCCATAAAATTACTTATTGCTTCAAAGCTGAGCAAATTAATTCCTTTCTAGTATGGTAAAAGAGGAAATTGTCTTTTGGCTCTTTTTTCCTATTACAAAGTTCTCAAAGAGCACCTTCCTCTTAATCAGAGTTGGATAGCAAAAGGAAAGTAATGGAGAGAGATCAAGAGACTCCAAAATGGATTAAATGAACTTTCTTTCAAAATTCTAGGGAGAGTCTCCTGTGGCTCTGCTCTGTTTTCCAGCACGGTGGGTGTGAGAGAGCAGCAGAGGAGAGGAACCTTTCCCTCCTGAGGGACCCCCCTGCAGCTCTGCTGGCTGCTCCCACTGGCAGCCTGGCTCTGCCTTTCCAAGGGCACAGCTGCTGCAGGGATGGAGCTATAAAAGGCTGCCAAATCTCACACTGTGGGTCACGTTTTTCCTGCTTTATTTATTGTTTCTGTGGAGCGATATCATGGGACCTGTATTTGACCCTGTTGTGCTGTGTATGAGCTGCTGTCCAAGTTAACTTTAGGTGGTACAAGTGTGGCCAAAGTCAGAATGTAGCAACTGACCTGCCTGTGGTAGGTGCTCACTGTGTGAACAGCTGTAGAGACAGAGCTGGGGTTCTTTTTTTTAACAGAACCCCATGAGGTTTGCAGAAGTAACCTGTGCTTTCCCCAACACTAGCCAAATAAAGAGTATGATAATAGTAACAGGTGACTTGTGTCACCTTTTCTAGACTAATGCCACCATCTCATTCCTGAGATTTCATAGAGAGAAATAAATAAGTGATTTTTATTTTTTCTAAGTCTTCTAGATGTAGCAAACCTGATTTATTCCTTCAACTGTGAGTCCTAGTCACTTGGTGCATTAAAGGAATGACTATTTTATTAAATTCCTAATTTACTAATCTAATAATAAAATAATAATTGCCTATTATCACTCTGAACAAAATTCTCAGTTATAACAAGAACAACTCTGTGGATTTCCCTTTATCCATTTTTTCCACTCAGTTACAGATATTTCTTAACCCGTCTGTGACCACAGTGCCTTGACTGACTCTTAGAGCACATGGGAAGGGAACTCTTCATGACTGTGGGCATGTGAGTGGGCAAAAAGGCAGGAAATACAGCTTCAGGGAGAGCAGCACAGGTAATGCCTGTATGATTTTGGACTTGGGGCTGGCAATTAAAACTCAGGAAAAAGGTCATTAAGCCATCATTTACAGGTCCCTAAAATTGCCGTGTCAGTGTGTGGTGGTCAAAAAAGCCAACAAAATATTGGGCAGTCTCAGGAATGTTGTTGAGAGGGAGACAGAGTCTACTGCCTGTTTCTGCTAGGATGTTAAAGGGAATAGGCAGAGATGTGTCCTCTGACATTCCTAATTGGAGACAAATCATAGATACTGGGCAAAGCAGAGGGGCTCTAGAGTGTGCTTATGAGCTCTTTCCCAGAGTTTCTCTCAGTGCTGCCATGTGGAATATGTTTGCAGCATATGCACAGGGGCCTGGTTCCATTCCTCACATAATCAGTTTAAATCTTAGCTTTTTCTTGAGTGGACATATTGGAGCAATCCCTCAGCTGTCAGGTAGAATAATTTCAGAGCTGTAAGTCCACATTTGAAGATAAGAGTTCATACAAACAAACCAAGTTTAATATGTTGCCTCTTAGTATATTTCCCACAGTAAGACGGAAGCATATCCTTAAGAGGAGTTGCTTTTTATATTTAAGAAAAATGGTTAACCACTTTTCTGTATCATCGCTAACATTCCCCTTGGATAAAATCCAGTGATGAACAACTTCCTCATAGAAGAGGTCAAGGCTTTCCCTCTCCCCTAAGTATTAAATGTCAGTAATATGTTTGAGAGTAGTGATGCAGATAAAGATTTAGAGTCATGGGGCCAGTGGCATTAAAAGAGTAATGTAAATTGTCTGCTTTTAAAAGAGGTACAAAGCATGTTTATTATTAGGAGCAGGGCAAGAAATTAAAATTCTTTGACTTTCTTGATGTACCTACAGTACTCTAAGCATGGCAGAGCTTCTACCCATGTATGGGAATGTGTTAGTGGAATTCTGTTCGTGCTGTGTAACTGAGCAGGACAGCAGCATATCGGACACAAGATGTTAAGGAGGAAAGAAAACCTTAAGCAATGTTCTTATTATTTGAAAGTTGCAGAAGTTTAGTCAATTTAAAGTCCTTGTGAATGTCCCATACTGAAGGGTGGGATCTGTGCTGTAGCTGGCAAGACCCTGCAGCTGTCTGTGCACTGCCTTACACACACAGTGTGTTAATAGAATCACAGAATTGTTAACCTTTCTCATATTCCACACTCTTGTTTCTAGAAATATTATTTACTTCAGCTACAGTGTGGGTGGACATTTTAATTTATATAAAGAACTCATTTATTTTTGTGCTTGTATAGTAAAGCGAAGTACTTTTTTTGGCATTGGTCACCCAGAAAATAGTTTGTTTTCTGATTTTTCTTCTTGGTTTGTATCAGGGAACTTTGATTCATTGAGGGACAGCTGTTAATTCATACACTGAAGACAGCCTGATAGGATTTTTTTTTCTTTTATTATTACCGGGAACACTGTCAGCATTTAATTAAGAGCTTAAATTAAAAAAAATTATTTTATTTCTAAGTGGAACCTTTATTAAAGCCTTTAAAGGGAAGACTTTGTTCTCAGAAAACAGTATAAAGTTAAATTGATGCTTTTTTTCTTTGCCAATCCATCAGATTTGTGTGGTCATTTCCCCTTGGCGTCAGACCTAAACTGTTATGAGATTTAAGTTTAAATGTGTGAAAAATGGGGAAGTGAACGGATGATTCAGAACTCTTGGTACTTTTGTCTGGGGCAGAAGAAAAATAGCTTTCAAGAAAAGTGTTTGGATCAATTATTAAATTCAGTGAGGGAGATGAGATTTTATTTCAGAAAGTGTCCAAATTCAATTCAGAAGCTGATGTTTTAAGGCTTTCTTCTGCACCCCACAACACAATAAAGCTGGTGTTCCTAGGGAAAACCACTTAGCTCCTGAACGGCTATGTGGGCTGAATTATTCTTATTTCATGTGATTAATGAATTTGTCCGACTGATGGGCAGTGATAGGCACATTTGAAACATTCAAACCTTTTAGCGAAATATCCCCAAGCTACACTGGGGCCAGAGAGGTACAGAAGAGCAGAGACTCGGGACTTACGCTACTGACTTGAACAGGATCAAGATTTTGGTCCAGTTAACTGTAAGTACCAAATGAGTGATTAGAGAACTGGAGCTGTGAGCTGCACTCGGGTGTTCTGGAGCACAGACCAGGAGCTGGATGTTTGTCTCCTGTGGCTCTTTTGGGATGGTTGCCACATTGCCATATTTTGGTGTGCTCTAGTGTTTTCCATGTTGTGCTCTGTCGTTTTCCATGATGGTTGCCTGTCTGAAACTGAAAAGTCATGGAAGATTTTAATTAGAACTTCGTATTGAATTCTGAGAGAATCTGTTTTCATAATATTTTTTTAAGAAAGGAAGATGTATTTCAGGGAACTTTTACGTTAGAGGCCCTACGCTTTGGAGCAGGAGCTTCCTGTGTGAAACATGATCTTAGTCAATTTTTGCATGTGCTGTTTTGTGGAAAAAAGAAAAAGCCACTTCTGCTTTCCTAACTCCTTATGCCTGACACCTGGCCCTTCTGTTAGGCCTGAAGGCAGGGAGTGTGTGCTCTGATGCCTTGTGAGGAGAGCAGGGAGGCCATGGGTATCATCAGCCAGCAGTGTGAGTGATGGGGATTTCAGTGTAGATCTGCAAATTACAAGTCCTTGTGAATTTTGTGTTCTCTATTCTGTGATGCAGGAACTGATTTTTCTCCTACTTATGCATGCATCTGCAAGCTGGTGATGATGATAAAAAAAAAATTGGTGGATTTTCTGGGAAAAAGTTGTGGAAAGCTGTTGCTAACATATGTTTAAAAAATGGGTCCCACCACTTTTATCTGTTATTTTGCCTGGTTTTGTAAAGTCAGCCTAATAAAAATCTGTAAGCAGAGAGGCAGTTAGATGTTTCACCTTCACTTCAACTAGCATAAGATAAAGTTTCCCCTCTTTCTGGGAATATGCACAGAACTAAAACTTCTCAAATGCTTGGTTCTGTAAGCATTCCATTGGCCAAAATCCATGTAAGTAAAGGAGAGCCCTCTCTGTACTCCTATTTGTAAGGCAAAGTGGTTCACACATGTGTATTCCAGCCCTGGAAACATGAGACCCTACTCACTGTATAAGGTGCTCTCTGTTCTGCAATCCTGTGGTCTCATGATCTGTACTCAGTAGTGAACAGCCAATGTAATTTCCTGGATAAGAGGCCTTTTAAAAGGTGTTTGCATGTGCTAAAATAGCTTCTACAAGGATTAAAACAGAGCTTAATTGTGGAGAGGCCTTTGAACACACATGTCTGACTTTATCAGTGCTGAATCATTAGAGCTACTTGCCATGATGCATATCTTCATGTAGAGATCTGCCTTTTTTTTACTAAACTGTTCTAAATTAAAACAATGTAGAAATGGTATAAAAGGATATATATGGCCTTTTATGAAAGGGTTCTTGCTTCACATGTAGTTCTTGTTGCTGTGCAATAAAATAAAATAGTGAATTCTAAAATCCATAAAGTCATCTGAAATGTTTTAAAGATGAAATTGCATCTGGTTCTCTTAGGCTTTGTGCTTTACTATCTTGTATTATCAACTTAAATCTATTTGTGCAAGTTTTGCTTTTAGTGGCAGAACTATAAAATAACATAAGAGGTATCCATGGAAGTGTCATAAAGAGTTTATGATGATGTCCATAAGGAGACTGTCACCACCACCCCAGTCTTTCATTTAAGAGCAGCCTGCTTTGCAGGCTGATGGAGTAATGCACAATAATCCTAAAAGGGTCTTCAGGATGGAGTTCTTATGAAGTTGTGTGGCATGGTTGTAATTTTGATGTGTCCTGCCAGCTCCTCTACTGAGCATGGAAGTAGGAGGGGGTTTGGCACTGAATTGCATGGGCCTCTTCAAGTGCTTCTTCCAGAAGTTTGTCAAAATATTTGGAATAGGATCCTTTAACTGTTAAGCAATACCTGATTTTTATAGTGAAGTTGTAATACTTGGAGAAAGGGAGAGACATAAACATTTGAAAAAAAAAAGGAAGCAACCAATAGGAATTACCCAGAAAATACCTGAGAAGTGTTTTTCTATTGCAAAATTTATCTGAATTAAATATACTGATATTAAATATCCATCTCCCTTTAAAGAGGATGGAAAGATTTCACTATTTCTACACAGCTGATATCTTTCCAAACGTGTATTCCGTTGACTTGGCCAACTTTAAAATAATGTGTTTTCCTTCTTGGCACAAGAGATCTTAGTCATTTAGAAAAGTTATTCTTGGTGAGCTACATTCTCTGAATAACTATAGCTGGTGTTTTTATGATGAGTTAATGGTGGGTGGCCTTCTGTGACCACTGGGTTTTTTTTTTCAGGTAATTTCTTTTTTCTGTATGTGTAATTTCTACATATGTAGAAATTGAGCCATTTAGATGATCTGTTTTCATGGAGTCGTAGATCTGTTTTCATTGTGCCTGTCCAGGAATATTGCAGGGCAGTAATTAGGACAGTCTTGAACCACGGGATGAGAGACTCAACCTGAAGCTGGAGCTCCCAGCATGAGGTACAAATCCTTGCATGGTTACAGCTGGTATCACTTGTGAAGGCATTGTTTTCCTCTAAGACATTGTGTGCAAACCAAAATGCATTTATTAATGCGTTGAAGTGTTAGTCAATGGGCTTATGAATTCTTTTGTCTTATGATATTATAAAAACTTATTGGACAAAATTTAGCAAACTAGAACCAAATTAATGATTTAGTTTCAGTTCCCATGAAAATGTGTATTTTTTTGTTGTTGTTGTTTTTTCTATATATATGCGAGAAGTGTCTAGTGTTACAATTTGCCATCACTGAGTGGTTTCTGTGGAGTGTATTTGGTCTGAGCACAAAAGATTGTTCTCTTCTATGTGCATTTGGAGGTTTTAGTGCCCAGCCTTCACCCAAACTCTGTGAGAGTTAACGCTGCCTTCCTTTGAAGTAATAGAAAGTCTCCCTCCTCACTTCAAAAACTGGAGGAACCTAAAGAGTTAATAATTTAGCTCCTTATTTGAATTCAGTGAGAATGCTTTAGCGTTCCTGTACAGTTTTGGTTTGTTTTTAATATCTTTAGCAAAGTGAAATAAACTTTGTTTCTTACACTGGAAAGCTTCACTATCCTCAGTAGGGGCAAATGCATACTGGTTGCTTTAGAAGTAAAAGCATTAGGAGACTCTAATGTCTGTGCCAATGCTCTGAACTCTGGTCATTTAGCAAACATGCAGATTTCAACTAAGCTAAAACCTGGGAGTCGTTCTGTCTTTTTTTTAGATGTGATATCTTAATTTTTGCCTCTTACAGACCATCTGTAATCTCCTCTTCAGCTCCATGGAGCTTTAAGTATATTTCGCCAATCTTAATCTGATTCAATCCTCATATAGGTTTAAATCACGAAAATCAGGATGTATTTAATCAGATGGAGTGATGTGAAAGGATGGCTGGACTCTGAGGTACACTGCTTTACTATTAAATAAAAAACCCTTAGACCATGAAAGACAAAAAAATATATTTAGTTCCTTTATATGTTTAGAATAATGGAGACTTTATAGACCAGTTGCTGCTTCTAACCCCCTCAAGACTGGCTAAAATGAAATCATAAGCATTGATTCATGAGGGGAAAATGTATTATGGAAAAAACATCAGCACTGCCAGCAGTCTTGCTGGCTCCTGGCAACATGGAAATATGAATGGTGGCAGGCATGTATGCCTATGAGCTCTATATACTCTCTATGTGGTTTGTAAATTTTCTATTCTTGGGTCACTTTCCAGTGTGATGCCCATTTTCATTGTTGTAAGAACTGAGTAAATACTTTAAAGGAAAAGAAATTGTTTACCACCAGCCATCCTGCCCTGCATCATTACAAACAATAAAAAGTCTGCAATGTGTGTGATATCTCTTTTGTGGATTCTCTTCTGCATCTGAGCACTTTCTGAGCAATAAAACTGATGAAGCTTGGCCTCCTTCCATTATCGCATGTGGTGCTACATTTCTGCCTCTGGACAGGTGGACACACCAGAGCTGTCCAAGTGAGGTCTGATATCGGGATGGAGAGAGGAGGGGAGACTGAGTGGTGCTGCTCAGAACCCAAATTTATTGTGGGCTAGATGTGCTTATATACTATTCTAGGAAGGCTAGTAATGTTTTACTACAATGATTGGGTTTATCATCACATAAACAAACATATACATTTTGCAACATCTCTTGCTTGTAGAAGTTGACTCAATCTTCTTTCTTGATTGAATCTTGCAATCTTCAAAGCTCTGTTTATTCTTACCAAGACATCCTGATAATCAAATATTTTATGCTAATCAAAGTACAACAGTCTGACCTGCTGGTTTCTCTCAGGCTTGCTGCGTCTTTTGATGGCTTACAAAGTCTTGGGAAGCCCTGGCTCTTGGCTGCTGCACATGAAATTTGTGGCTTTAGGGGCATGTGGGTTGGAAATTGTCTTGTATGGAGATATGCTCTGCGCCATGATGGAGCTGAGGACTTTGTCTTACTTGTTTGAATAACTTGTATATTTGCATTTTATCATGAAATTTGGACGGACAAAAATTAGTATGTTTCTTCTATAATGCCAGTGAATTTTAGTGAAACTGACATGAAGCAACAGACAGGGACAGAAGCAAAAGTAGAGCAAGGATTTTCCAGTTTCCAGTCCTCTGCCTACTAAGTCATGGATAATCATACCATCAGTGGAGCTGGTAAAGCTGGAACAAAAACAGGCTTTAACATTCAATGGAACCTCATTGTTCAATTAAAATGCATTCTATAAAACCTAAGCAAAAAATTGGTTCCTACTAGCCCAATTTATATTGTTAAAAGAATAAAAATCCAGAAAAAAAGAACAAACCTTTATGCTTAATTTGAAGACAAAAAATAGTAAGTTCTGAATCCACTCCCTTTTTATAATTTTAAAATATTTTTCTATTAATGGAACTTCTTTGTTTTGAAAATGCCTTTTTTCCCCTCCCAGGAGATTTCTTTAAACATGGGAAAACTGAAAAAAATCCTTTAAATAAAGTACATGATAATTTCAAAGGATTCTTGTCAAAACAGTAAAAATAAATGGGGAGTTACAATTTAGATTTATTACAGAGTTGTGGAGGGGGAAACCATCTGTGTTATCTGATTTAAACATAAACACAGCAAGCACTTCTTAAATACAAGATATATAAACAGTACTCAGTATGCCAAATATTGTTGTGGTTTGGTGCATATAAACAGAAAATCCTATAGAAAAGTCAAAACATAGTTTAAAAATGTTACAATCTGTAACAAAGGGATTGAACTCTTCCTTCACCTTTGATTGATCATGGATGATACCAGGCTTAAATTGCTTCTCTATTCATTTAGTTATTATTTCTTCTGTGCAAGCAGGATAAAAATTTCAAATTTGAAAATGAAATGAAAACAAATATGAAATAAAAGCAAATATGAAACTAAGCTATAGTTAGTATAGAGGAGTCAAACAGAAATATATTTCATTGTAAACTCCAAAGCCCTTGTTACTTTTAAGCTGCATTGGATTTGATCTTAGTGAAAACCTTGAGGCTCCACAGAAGAGTGAAATTTGCCCAAAGCAGATCTTCATATGGGAAAAGCACATCAATAAAGCTGTATAGAGACTCCAGTGTAGGTATCAAGCAATAAGGATTTACAGGTGCAAGTTTTTTGCTAGCTCCTGTGGAAACAGCTTATTTTGAAGTAGGTAAATAAAGCTTTATTTAGTAGCCACTTGTCAAAGATAAATACTATAGCAGAATGAAATGGAAACCAAAATAGGGATCCAAATAAGATATTTTTAAGATTTAAATTTTAAAAAAATCCTAGCTAGAGACATCAGTGTCTCAATAGCTAGGAAAAAAAAGGACATTAAAAATTGTATGGGTAATTCATGTTTTGATTCGTATTTGAATATTTTTAAGGGGAATAACCACTGTTTTTCCTTTGTGTCTGTGGAGGCCATGTGACATGAATATTTGGTTGTTGTGCATTTGGTATTAAAGTTCATATCCTGCTGGGCACTCTGAATTCTATATGGAAGAAAGTTCCTGTATATGATAAAATTCTTCCAGCACCCTCACTTTTAATGTTGATGCTTTTGAAGAAAAAGAGACATTCTTTCTTATGATTCTTATTCTCTTGCCATTTTTATTTACATGTGATATTTCCAACCTCTAGTAGGCAACTTATATTCCTGCACATTGCTGAAAACCCGCATTAAGTGTATTCACTTTCAGAAAGGAAATTGGTGCTTTGGTTTGGGTTATTTTTTTTAATTAAGTCAGATTGAGCGCTTGGAATCAGAAGAATGGAATTGCCAGTATCTCTAAGTTTTCATCTGAGAGGGATTTGGAAATGTGGAAGATGCAGTCCAGCCATGCTGTTGCTTTGTTTAGAGTTGTGACATGCCATATGCTTTATATACAGCTGAGTGAACAGAGCTTGGAACAGCGCTGGGGTACTGAATTGTGTTTCCAGATCTGCTACTGAGTTGCTGTGGAACATGATTATATGCTTTAATTTCTTCTTTTCTTGATTTCTCCACCTGCAGAAGTATTAGATTATAATATTATAATGATTTTTGCATAAGAGAAACTCTCTAGATGGGAAGATATAATTCTTACTAACTAGCAGTAGAGTATCATCTGTTCCTCTTGCATAATTTCTTTTTACAAAGATAAAAATATTGGATGGTGCTGGAGCAATATCAGTTCTATTAATTCTGATGTGCCATGTGTAGGCATGTTTGGATACTAAAATATAAAGGATGTAAATAGGCATACACAGACCACTGACTCCTGTTCTGGCTGTTTATGGAGTGAATGGATGCAGGAAGGGTGTTTATGTCTTCTGCTCAGGATTGAATAAAGTAACAGGCAGATTGCTTCAGACTCAGAGGTTGACCACAGCAATCTGTAGTGTCCTGCCAAAACCCACTCCAAATGTGAATGAAATCACAGCTTTTCATTTAGTCTGTTCTCTTGAAAGTAGCTGAGAACATTACAGTAGCCAAGTGGAAAACTCTGGGTAAAGTAAGCAGTCACGCAGCTTCCTGTTGTTCCAATTTCTGTTTAGTCAGTGCTAATGATATAAGGCAGCACACAGTTGAGCTCTTAAAATGTTTTGTTCAGCAGATTTTTTTCTTTCATGTGCAGCTGACAGTAGAAGTGTTCTTGTTAATTTCTCTACAGTACAGTTCACTCAGCTGCTTCTCAATCCAGATGTGGAGTTGTGGTCACTGCACTAATGAACTCCATATTTAAGCCAAATTGAGGGTATCTGTGAACTCTGACATACAATATAGAAAGATATGTCTTTGCATAAATATGTCTTGGTAAAGTGCAATGCCTTTTCCTTGATGTGGGATGAAATAATATTTCCTATTTTTGTACCTTGCATTCTTTGGGCAGTGGCCACTAAAGTTACTTATGTGAAGCTGTATCTCCCTGTGATAGAACACTCTAGAAACAGTGTAAAAAGTTAATATTCAGAATGTTGTTTGTGCCATTAGGTGGTGCTTTCAAGCTTCTCTAGCATGAAGAAAGAAGCAAAAGAGGGCTGAGCTTTGTGCAGGACGTGCTTTCACAGGGCTGAGGAGGGTGCAATAATGAAGCCCAGCTGTGTTGGAACAGGATGCAGCCGAGGGGTTGTGGGAGGAGGAGGTGGGTGAGGCTGAGATTTGGCTTGTGAAAAGTTTGGTGGAGGAAGTCACGTGTGGTCTGCGTGCTGTAAGCCTAGAAGATGATTCTGAGCCAAAGAAGTTAATGAAGATAGTGCTGGTTTGTATTAACTGAGGGTCTGGCTGATTGCTCGTTGACTTTGGATGGGCCCTCATGTCTTTAGCTCTCTCACTTTGCTGTAGATTGCCTGCTATGCTGCCATGTTTGTTTGGAATGAGATAAAACCCTTTCCCCCAGGACATACACACTTCTGGATTTAAGGAAGGATTTTTGAAGTGTGTACAGGATTTTGTGGAATGGATAGGAGTATTCTGAGGACCAGTTTTACTGGGATTGGTCTTAATCAGGCCAATTTCCACCTCCTCAGAAGCTCTTTGCACTTGAGGAAAAGAAATAAAAAGTTGAATCTGAGCCTGTCAGTGCAGTTGGATGGCTGATGTTATTTACCTGGGTCACTCTCCCAACAGCATTACTTGGGCATTGTTGAGAAGTGAAGATAAGTTACATAGGTTGCATATGATGTACTTAAATCTTTGTCATTGTGTTAAAGGATGGGCTGGGGACTGGACAAAGGGTTTAGGTGCTTGGGTGGTCCAGATAGAGTATGAAGCTTCTTTGAGCTCCTTACTAAGGTGGTGTCCTTCTGCTCCATAGGTCTGCTGAGGTACCTGCTTAAGAACTACAGTCATTGCTGCACCTATGATACACAAATGATGTGGTTGGAGCAAACAGTCCCTGCATGAAAGAGGGGCCAAGGCCTCCTCTCATGATTCTCTTATCTTCTATGTTAACCACATGGATGGAGAATGTGTCCAGTGCTGAAAATATTCTTGGGGCACATCTTAATTTGTAGTGAAAATATAGCCATTGAGATCTAAGTAAAACTATCTATGGGCAGAGTAATCTGTACTTGTAAATTTTGGGGATTATGGCTGCCTCTGCAGAACTGTTTGAAATTACTGTCAGAGGCAGAACATTTGTGTTGTTGAATTACAGCTGCAGTCCAATATGGCAGGTCCAGCTTTATGTAATAATGTTACTTTTATGGTAGCTAAATCTCATCCTTGCAAGTCTATTAATAGAGTTACTTTACAGTAATTATATGGCTAAAATTACTATTAGTTGATTCCTTTTCCTGCTGTTCACCTTCACATATTTTTGTTTCCAATAAAGTTCCAACTTTCAGTATAGCTAGTGGCCCTGTCAAGCACCTGCTTCTTAGTTTGCAGAAAGTTTGTGGTGACAAAATCCCACAATATTACAATGACCAATTGTAACATCCATTTTAATACACTGCCATGAGTTTCTCTCTCTACAGAAGTCTGTGCTTTTGCACCTTTTATTTTCTTTTTTAGTTTTCATTTCAAATCTTACCACTGGTATTTTTCCTAGTGGCTTTTGTGTGCTACTGATGCTAGTTCTCTTTTCATGGTGAGATCTGACTTATGTGATTAACACTACAGAAAAAAACAATCTTATTCTTAAATCTAACTTTAAATAAGGTTGCTATTCATTTGTTCTGGGTTATTTTTAATCTGATATCCAACTTTCTATTTCTGTAGTTGCTTCTCAAACTGTTTTTCTGGTATTTGTGGCTGGGATCCCAAGGGATATACAAGCAGTCATTTCACTTGCAGTACTTTATTTATTAAGTGCTTAAACTACTTTTTTGGTTACATTTTTGCACCAGTATTTATACCAAAATAGTACTGAAATACTATATCCAACACTGAAATCCTTTTCTGCAAGATATTGCAAGCATGTAGCTGGAGAAACACGCTGTGGAACTCCTCAGGAATACATCCATTGTGGGAATTAGGCCTACAGAGAACAGGAGCAATAAAGTCCAGCTCCAGTACATCAGGAAGAGTTATTCTACAAGTCTTGAGTATAAGAAAGCATGAATGATCTAAAAATATTTATGTATTTTCATCGTGAGTTGATAGGATTTTCTTATTTAATGTGTGTGTTACATTTTAATGAGATTTCATTTGTAGTGAAAGTCTGCTGTGGTGTGCAGTATTCTAGAGAGATGGATAAGAGCCACAGCTTCCCAGTACTTTTTAAAACAGTGAGAAAGTGAGGTTTGGAGCTGTGGACATTTTTATTAATAGCAAGAGAACTTATAAAAAGGAATTTTAGAAGGTCTTTGAAAGAGAAGATAGAGGGCATAAGCTTTAGTAAGGGAAGTGAACGTGCTTCCTAGTGATGGGAGAGCTAAGGTAGTTCTGTAAGAGAGGTGTGAGAAAGGGGACAGTGAACTCCAGTCATTCCTGAACAGGAATAGATTCCCAAGGAAAGGCTGTGTAGAAGGCTTGGGTTTTTTTCTGTTTTTCTTGAGGTTGGGGTGGGGATGAAGGTCTTTGAAAGAAGCTTCAACCAGCTTCATGCAGGGTGCTGCTTTATAGGGGCTAAATGTTTGTTTGGGAGTTTTCTCAAAGAGAATTCCTAAATGAAACATAGAAATACAAAATTGCTTTCTGGATTTTATGCTGATAAAATTTCAAAAATAAATTGAGAATTTATAAATAGAACTGGCCATAGTAAGGATTCATTAAGATCCTGTTTCACATACACTGCCATACAAAGGAGGTACATTTAAGAAATCTGAAGTGCAACATGGCTTTTTTTTTTTTTGCATCAGGCAGTCCTCCTTGAAAAACTTTTGCTCCTTGTTGTAGGAGCTCTTTGGATTTCTGTTTAACTTGTTGGATATTTTGAATATTTTTGAAAGTTCTACTTCTGTGGTTATGTCTCCTCTTTACCTTCAAAATCTCACTGCAATTGGAATCTACATCTATCTTTGCATAGAGAAAAGAGACAATTCATCTCCCATGGGTTGCATGAGACAGTTAATAATTTCAATACAGGAATTTGCAGAGGAATTTTAAATACTTTATTCTTTTCTCCTGAGTCTTCTCCATTTATATCTAACACTGGGAAACAGTTAGGGGCTAGAAGGAATAATGGCAAGTTATTAGTTATGATGATAGGTGTTAAAAAATGTAAACAGCACATAAGGAACCATTTAAAATATATCAAGAGTGAATCATTATGAAAAACATTGGAGGGTACTTCTCATTTTCTCAAGGATTAACTCTGAGAGAATTACTTTTTCTTTTTTTTTTTTTAATAATGACTTTGGCATAAACAATGGGATCATTTTAATGATCTATTTATGACAAAAATTTAGGAGGCACCATAAAGATGGTTATTTTACATTATAAAAGAAAGAACCGTATACAGGCTTGGAGACCAAATTAAGAGAGAATCAATAACACAAACCCTTGGTCTGGGCACTTGGGAATTAAGGCCTCTCTTCCAGAGGCTCAGAGATGGAAGCAGTGAGGGAAGAGGATCTGGGTGCATTAACTGCAGACTTTTCTACATAGGAAGGGTATTGAGCCATCAGTGGGACATGTCCAAGGAGAAATGAAAGGTGTATCCAACAAAGTGCTCCTGAAGGGTGAGTCCTGATACTCACATTCAGACACGTGAGGGACCTCTCTGGGTGTGTTGTGAACAATTCTAATCAATCAGGGTCAAAAGATGGGAATGCAAACTGGAGTGTTCAGCCAGGATCATGAGAGGAATGGAAACTCCCTGCACCAGAAGAGATGGAAACACACTTATTCAGTGTCACAAAAGAAAAGCTGAAGAGGATGTAGTGGTTGCTTATATCAGGAAGAAGAGGGTTTTTGTACTTAGTCTATTATTGTCCAAATGGTACCAAATAGCCTTGCATAAATTTACGACTATTTGTATTTCAAAAATGTTTTCAATTATAAAGTGTGAGGGTTTTGGAATTGCCTAACTATTTTAGGTTTTTTAAAAAAATTTTTTAAATCAGAAGAAGATATACAAATGTGTGTGTCAGTGTTAAGTGTAATCTTTTTCTCTTTAGATAGTGCATGGTAGAAAGCTGTATTTTTGAGACAACAAGAGAATGATGATTTTCTAGGTCTAATCCCAAGTTCCCAATAGTCAGTAGACAGTGGATCAATACTTTTGAAGTGGCAGCTTTGTAGGTTGAGGCTTCAGCTTCAGATTGATAGCCCAAGACAACTTATTTACATGATTCTTAACAGTGCAGTACAAAGTGTTCTGGGAAGGGAAATGAAACTTATTGAGCCATACTGAAATAAATATTTAAAAGTATTCAGGCAAATATGTCCTTCTAATTGATATAATTTCAGCTTTTGATTCCTGAGAAGTTCCTCACCTCAGCTGTATCACTCCTTTTATGTGAACACCAGACCAACTGCAGATCCCCATATCCAGCTGCCTCTGTAGATTCATCTGCTGTTTTGAAACCCTCTGTTACTGTGGTTATGATTTTTAGGCCTCGGTAGTAAATGTGGAGAAACTAATGACTTAGTTCAATATGATTTGACAAAAACACCTCCCCTTTTCAGAATATCCCTGTTGTGGTCAGCTCTCCTGGTATTTTTGGCACATTACCATCCAGGTTTGCATGGCTGCTAGGACTGGGGTCTAGGAGAGAAAGGAAAACAAAATGTTCATTTAGATTAGAAAACAGGTAATTTCTGGCTTTTTCTTTCTATTTATTCACTGCTGACCAAGCGTCACTAGCCTGTGAATTTCAAAACACTTTCAAAATTTAGAGGGGTAAATGCACAGTGCTCTATGCATCACATTACATGTATCAGTGGTATGGTGTTTATGCAAAATTATATATATAAGAATTCTCTTTGGCATAAGGATGTGACACAGAAGGTTTGTGTAGAATTTTAAAATGAGATTTTAATCACAGTACTAATAAGCAGCATACAGAACATATTTTGAAGACTGTTTTAGTTTTCCTTGACATATTAAGATCACTTTCTCTCTGGGAAACCATACAGTCAAGGACCCAAATCTATGCAACTTGAGTTATGTAGGCAGCCTGTGTATTTCAAGCTGGAGTCATGAAGTTTGAAACCATTACACCCAGCTCAGAGGGGCACTCTGCCTTTCCTTTCCCAGCTGTCCCCAGGAGAAACCATCCCCTTCAAAGTGTGCAGCCTTAACAGTGAAATGTGTTTTAATTCCTTGGGAATCTCACTGTTGGGAAGATGCTTATGCCTTTTAGTTGAGTGGGAATTTAACTGGCTTTGAAAGACCTTGGACTGATCTGTAAAGCTAAAGTTTTTGATCACATTAATATAACTTGATGGTTTCATTTTTCCTATGATCACTTCTCTTTTAACTGGGGGCTGATAAGAAAGCAGGCTTCCTATTGTCAACTGAGGAACTTCTAAATATGTTGTTGGGGATAGCACAGATTAAAAAACAATCAACTTGCAGGTAAGATAATGTTCAGTTTTGTTGTCTGTGCTGTGGGCAGTAACATCTGCCTATCAGAAAGGGCAATACCAGTAACTTGTTATAACTGCAGCTGTCAAGGTGTTATTCTAGGGCAGATCAGAAACATCTTTGCCAAGATAAAATAGGTTTTGTAACCATTAACACCTAAACAGGAAGTTCAGCCTCAGAACCAACAACATTATATTCTGTTTCTGGTCCACAGTGCTGATCTCTACCAGAAGTCATGCATTGCAGACTAATGTGGAAAGATTGTTATATTCTGACTTAGATTTCAGATGTGACCCTTGATAGGTTTACAGTTTGCTCTTTGTTATTGCTATGAGCCCAGATTTCTATGTAATTTGATCAGTATTAATCTTTAACATATGTGCCATTCTTCTTTTCCCATGGTTAATATAACAGATGTACGCTCTGTTTCAGTTCTGTGCAGCATTATTTTACTGTATTGTTGGAAACTACAAATGTCATGAAGATTTAATTTTTATGCAAATGGATATAGGGCCAGAAAAATTATGTCGTAATTACCATTTACAGTTATGTTGCTCTCTTTGAAATTAGAAAACAATATATACTTGTTTGCTACGCACAGCAACGTATGAGTAGAGAGTGCTGTGTAGTGAACACATGTAACTTGGGTGTCCTACAGAAGGAATGCAAAGCAGAAAAACAATATCCTGCTATTTTGTTGTGGAAGAGAAATAATTCCATTTGCTGTACTATTATTACCTCTTAGATGCATCCTTATCTTTGTTGGATGTTACACTCGTGGGACTGCAGGGCTGACTCTGCTCACTCCATACCATTTTCCACACGCAGTCAAAAGGAAAGGGAATTGTTAGACAAAATTTTATAGCTTATGTATCAATAGGTGTTATTTCTCATAGGACTTCAATACTGTCAAATTAGTGCTATGTGCCTACCAAGTGAGATAAATGACAACAGTAGGAGATAATTCTCCTCAACATAAAACAATTGTAGAAAAAATTCAGTCTGAATTTTATTGAAAATCAAGGAGGTTCTTGTTATCAATGTACTTTCTGTACTTCTTAAGACATAAATTTGTTTCACAATTAAGGGTTATATATGTTATTACTTCTTGAGGGTTAATCACTGTGACTATAATAGACTTGTTTTGGTAAGACTGTATTGAAAATAAAGACTAAATTAAATTTGTAAATATACAGTATAACAAGTTGCAATGTCACTGTAAGTGAAGCATTTCTGGCTTGTATTCGCCCTTTATCTCATTATAATGATGCCAGAGATCCAATGTAAATATCCTTCTGTTCTGTCCAGCAACCCATACTTTAATTTGCTGTAATCAGAAAATAATACCCTCTGTAAAACAGCCTGTCAGGGAGAAATAATAGGGCTGTTAGACATTTGGCAAAACTCCATTGCATACTGCGGAAATACAATATCCCAGTTTTGCAGGATGATTGTCAAGACACTTGGTTGCTGTAATGTGCTGGGATGATCTTCCTATCATCAGATAGCACCTGACAGAAGACCATGAACAGCCCAATTTAATGAGCATATCTGGAGCAGTAATCCCATCAGGAAGGACATGTAGTGTTCCTCTGATTACTGTGTGTGTCACCAGTTTTGTACTTAGAGTTTTCATATGGTCCCCTTTTTCTTTCTTTCCCTCTTGAGAAATTATTTTTCATAGCAGTAACTGTGAATTAACCAGATTCTGTGGAGAAAAAAAACTTTAAAGCATATCTGGATCTTTCAGCTGGGTTTTTTTTTCATATTTAAAAAGTATAATATTTATTTTTCTGAGCAGGTTTTTTCTTTTTTTTTTTTTTTATTGCAGTACTTCAGGAGCACCAAATATTCTTTAAAGTGATTGTTGGAAGAAGGTAAAGACTTCTTTTAGCCATGCTGTAGCAACTGGCAGCAATTCAATTTGTTGCAGTCAGAGGACTTTTAGTACATCCAGTATATGGACATGTGTAAAGTCTTGCATGTGGAACACCATGTGTTGAGAAATGTGCCACTGCCTTCTGTACACTCCTGAACACAGTTCTATAGGACTCGTAAATAAAAACTGGGGGTCAAAGGGAATTCTATTTTAAACATTCAGTACAGGAAAGACAACTGAAGGGAAAAAAAACCCCATATAAATGCAAGCAAAATCCATTCATTTAGTTATACACAAGGGGCAAATTAATGGAAAAATAAGATAATATTTTTCAAAACATAGTTCAAGACCACTTTTGTAAACCTCTTTTTCAGTGAAAAGCTGTTTGAGTTGCTATCTTTCCCAAATCGAACAAGTGTTGACATTTGGCGAGAAAGGAAAAAAGGCAAACTTGTTTTTGACTTAGAGAGAAAATATTCTTCATAGCACACATAATGTTGAGAGTTCTATGAATGAAAAGGAGATCTGTGCTATGAGACATGGCTTTCTGCCTTTTTTTCTTAAAAGTAAATTCTATAATAGCTTCATAAGTGCTGTCATGGAACATTTGAACCACCAAAGATAGGATTTTTTTAATGTTTTCTTTTAAAAATCTTATTTCCAGAGTAGTCAAGATTTTCAATTGGGATAGTTTGTAACTCAGTTGTGTGCTCTGTGCTGTTGAAGATCTGTCCCATGGAGTGGGGTCTGGGGAAGTGTTGCTTTTTCTGCTTCTGACAGGAGAGCAAGAAAAATCAACTCTGTCCATCTCTTTCATCCTGTGCTGAGAACAGCACAGTGTGAGCTCTCAAACCTTACAGCACTGAACTCAGTCCTTGTCTGCTTGCCTAAAGGACTCCACTGTTGGTTGCAGAAACGTAAACTTGTGCTGTTATTTTGGATATCAGCACAGAGTGATTTCCCCAGTTTATGAAAGAGCTGTAATTGCTCTTGGGCTGGAGGTCAGGTTTCTCTGGATGGTTTGTACATGAAGAAAGTTCAACCTTTGTGTTCTTGAATAGCATTTTTGGGAATTGCATGTAGTAGAAGTTAACACAGATTTTGAGGATTGTAACAGATGTGAAAGAAGACAGGAGTGATCAGTGTATGGACACTTATGCTGAGATAAAATCTAGGTCTTGCAATTTCTCCTGGGAAAAACAAGCTGGAACACAGGATGGGTCCCATGGTGCTTGCAGCTTCCTTTAGTTCATGCAGTTACATGCATCTCTCTTTCTTGTTGTCACTGGCTTTTTTTGGCATTATAGTGACCATATTAACAACATGCCCCCATTCTTTTCTTTGCTAGAAGAGAGGTAATTGCCTTTGCAATGTTGGGAGAGCACTGTTCCCACACAGTCTGTGCTCTCTTCCAGCTCTGCAGTGCCTGTGTGTTGTCTGGGATTGATCTGTGTGTGATAGACTGTGGAGATGCCTCACTGGTAAGGGCAGAGTTAATCAGAGAACTGATTCTCTCTGATCCAGACAGAAAATTTAATTCAGAGGAAAATGTGAAAGAAATATTAAAAGCTTGTCAGAGCTGTGGCAGCTCTGTTGGTTTTTATCGGCTTGTTCTTTTTATTAATTTAAAGGTATTTAAATTTTCTATCTATAAATTATTTCATTAGCAGAAAGTTTTTTTCTGTTTGTGTGTACTTTATGTAAAAATCAGGATACAGGATTTTCCTTGTAGTACTTACAGAAGTCATTCAATTGGAAAAAGTAAATGCATTGAATTTGCCAATCAGAGAAAGTAATGCATGCTCCAATTTATACAGGTGTATACATATATATATATATGAAATGAGTCATTAGCATTATTAAAATGTACATTTTTTTAATTTTCCACCTTAGTTATTAGAATTCTATTACATGGTTATGGACTGTTTTGAATAAAAGAAAATGCATCTAGTGAAAAGAATTGTGAAGTATCAATTTAGATTTACTTACAGTAATAATATCCTCCTGCAGGGTCACCTTATAAAGAATAACTGCAATGCTTTTTTGTCTCATTAATTTGGTGAATTAAATAAACACTGGCTGTGGAGTAACATATAATATGTGTTATATTAATGTCTGTTATTTTAAACTTACAAATAATTTTGAAACAAGGACAATCTAAGCTGCTTCAGATGCAGATGCATTATTTGTTAGTTTATCCATCTGTAGATCCTATGACTTGTTTTTTCCCGGGTAGTTTGCCCTTGCACTGTTGCTGCCCCATCATGCCTTATTTACTGGAGTTATTGGAAAAATGTACTTTATTTCCATGGTTAGAGTTGCCTTCTTGCTTAGTTACAGAGCCTTGCTCATGCAAGCAGCTTTCTCACTTGGCTTGTAAATCTCAGTCAACTGTGAAAAGTTCAGTAACCTTTGGGTATAAAAGGGAAGTATGATCTAGTAAAAACCCTGAACATGATATCTTGAAGCAGTAATAGAAGTTATGATGTTTGAAAAGTGGCAAAATGGCCAACTATATTCTTTTGTAAATGAAGATGAAGGCGCTAGTTTCAAGAAAATGGTATTTAATGTAAAAAGGATTATTTGTGTATTGAGTTGGTTTCATTCTGCTGCATCTGAAACTAGCCTTTATTATAAAACCAGAGTTAAAAATTATATGTGAAATATATAATTCACTTGAAAAATTTTCCTTGATCTGAAGACCAACCTCACTGGTTTTGAGAGACTGATTCTCTGATGTGGATTCATTTTCTTAACGAGTACTTTTGCTAAAAGCAAGTCCTTTTACTATGGATATTAATGTTCTTGTTCAAATAAAATAGATGAACTGAGATTTTTTTTCAGAATGCTAAAAATAACTTACTGTATTTCATGTTTGGTTGTAATCTATATAATACTTACAAATTTGAGGCCTACAGTTTCTGCTATTACAATACCAAAGGCTGGATCTGTGCCCTCCCTGGGTACATTGCTATAATGTGTTGATAATTGATTCTGAGAGAATTTGAACTGAAGGATTTTTGCCAAAACATGTCACATGTCTTTCTTCATTAAGAGAAGATCAATAAAAGGTAATGGCAGATTTTGATAAGACTAAGGCCCATCAGACAAGATTTTATCCTCTATCAATTACCAGATACTAAAATCGTCTTTTATAATAAAAAATACATGGAAAAATACATAAACATATATAACAAAATTTATAATGTTCAGTGTTTTCTCAAGCTGGGAGTGAAGATGACCATCACTTCCAAGCAAAAGTGGGTGAAAAAAAAATGCATTTGTGTTGTCTAAAGTAAGATGCTCTCCAGTTTCAATTTTTAGTATCTGACGGATTGAAAACCTCCTACAAACTTTCTGGTACATTTGTGGTTGCCTTGGCTGCTTTTAAACTGAAGTGTGAGGTATTTCGTATAACAGAACCCCACTGTGTGTGTATTAAAGCAGGTGATAATGTGAGATAAGATAGGAACTGAGTAAATCCTGCATGAGACACTTTGGAGAGTGAGGCCCCTCTGGGAGATGCAGAGGTTTTGTAGTTTGGTCACTGCCTCTGCTGCAGAACAAGCCCAGGCAGGTGGTGTTGGGAAGTGGGGAGATGCTGCAGTCTGTGCTGCCAGGCTGTGCAGCTGGCTGTCAGGAGGTGAACAGCTTTTTGGCTGCTCTGCAGTTCCCTGTGAATGGACAGCCTTCAGGAGGAATTGCTGGCCAGAGGAATACACCTTAGACTGGCCAGATAACCTCTGTTTGCACTTCCAGGTGGTGATGGACTCTTTCAGTGGACTATGGGTTTGAGAGCATGTGGGGAAAAATAGTCACATTATCTGTTCCATCAAGAAATGGTGGAGAAAAATAATAATTTCTCTGCTGCACTGCACATAATAGCAGTGACAGTGCATTGCCCACTTCTAGCAGAATTGTGGGAATTATATAAATAAGCACTGAAATCATAAGCCCACCTTTTGAAAAACACTTACCCACTCATGTCATGGTCTTCCACATAATTAATGCAAATTTGGGGGCGAAGTTGAGTTTGGATTCCTTACCAATTGAAAATGCTTTTTGCACCATCCCTTAATAAACCTATGGAAGAGGTGGCAAAGTTCACTCTATTCTTTTTTGCTTTGTTTTGTTTTCCTAGTGAGAGGGTTTGGGGATTTTTAGTGATAGTATAAGAGATGACATGAGCTTCACATTTTCATGGGTTTGGGATTGAACATAGGGTTAATGTTAAACCACGTAATTTTCTATGAATGAGGAAACTAAAAACTAAAATCCAGGTCTGACTGGCACCAATAAATGCCTGGCTTTTTTTGTTGTTGTTGTTTTGTGGGGTTTGTTTTGTTTTGTTTTTTTTGGTTTTTTTTTGGTTTGGTTTGGTTTGGTTTGGTTTTTTTTTGTTTTGATACTTGAATGACTAGTCCTGTTCTAAAAATAATGAGAAGTTGCCTCAGTAAAAGAAAACTGCGCTAGTAATACAGGGCAAGATTTTGCTCAGATGGTTTTGTGGATCTTTTAAAGATAATCTATGAATCTCCCTAAGGAAAAAAATGGCTAGATTATTCTGAAAGGACTTTGTTATGAGACTCCTAGTCTCATAACTAGACTCCTAGTCTCATTCATTCGTGGTGTGAAATAGCAGTTAAATGCTATGAATTGTATGTGTATTCCACCACACAGATTTTTGCCATCTGTAAATTAAAGGTTTGTGCTTGGAATTTGCATGTTTCATTGGGGAGAAATTAATTGTTTGGTAGTTTGGTTGTCCTTGGCCTATAAAA
Source organism: Ploceus nigricollis (assembly GCA_013399945.1). Classification (NCBI taxonomy): domain Eukaryota; kingdom Metazoa; phylum Chordata; class Aves; order Passeriformes; family Ploceidae; genus Ploceus; species Ploceus nigricollis. The sequence continues at coordinate 761,812 of VXBC01013296.1, forward strand.
GTGAAATCTTGGTTGGGTTTTTTTTTGGTTGGTTTCTTGGTGTTTTAGGGGTTTGGGGTGGTATTTATTGGTAGTTAGTTTTGTTTGCAGGATTTTTTGTTGCAGCTGTATTTGAAGAAATGAAATTCATATAGAATTGAAATTTATATAAAAGGGCAAGAAGAAGAGGTTCTCTTTGGTCATATACTCATGATCAGTCTGGCCTGCAAATAATCACCTTTTCTTACTCCCTCCGTTCTGGCTCCAAGGCATCCTTATAGAGCCAAGTTACATATTCCACATGGAAAAAAAAAGATCATATGGAACTGAACTGTAGCTATCCTTGGCACTTTTCTTAATCATAAGTTTTAATGATATCTGTGAAAATGATGTTTTTAAAACTGATTTCCTCCTTGTCCCATATCTGATTATGTGAGGTTAGCTTTACTAAGAGGTTACTGTACATTATGTAGTTTCACCATTAATTTATTTGTGATTTTTGGGCTTTTCATTCAAAGGTGTTTAGTGATGTGTTTATCCACTGAAAGATAAAAGACGTATAAGAATTGCAAGGACTGTCATAACATCTTAACAGAGCATTTTATTTACAAATTGCTGACAATGGATCAATCAAGCAATCAATAGGAAAAAAATGCAAGTCGTTTTCTATATCTTGTTTGATGTATATATTTTGAAATGATTTGGCTAGTTTCTCTCTCAACAAACACTAGTGAATGGGTAAGGATGTCTTTTCATTGAGGCTCAGTTCATCTGCAGAGTCAGAAATTAAGCTTGAAAATGGAAAATTCTGCATTTTCAGTTGATGGTGGTGTGCTAGCCTTGCACTGAGCTGATCTACAGCTACTGCTGACTGATGTAGGAACTTGTTGAGCCCTTTAAAGAAGTAAAAGGCAAGGAAAAAATGCTGGAACTCATTTTCTTCCTTTAGACTTGTAAATCAAAACTTTTTGCAAAGAAACACTATGTGAAGGTTTCTAGTGTCTGGTAAGTGTAATGTAGCTTAGGGAGCTCTTTGTGCATTTCCATGGTGACAGGATGAAGTTCATCTCAATGTCTGCCTTAAAATAGGTGAGTTTTTATTAAATGTGCTTCTCAGAATTGGAGAATTTTCTGAAAACACGGGCACTTTCCACTTCTCAAATACTTCTCAATGATTTTTCTACCCCATTTTCTGAAAACACTGGATTTAAGTGTTGAGTATATTTTAGGATTATTGTATACAAATACTGAAGTGGAAAACTTTGTCCATCAAGAGCATGACGCTGGACCCATGCACATACACACTGCCAAAACAGCCCCACCACACCCATAATACTTCTTAGAAAAGCAAGGGATTTTCTTAGCCATTTGTTTCTATTATTTTTTTAAGGCTTTCACAATAGCCAGATGGTTGAGCTTGAAGAAGATAAATAATCCTTCAAAAATGCATGCACTCAATAAATAAACAAATGAACTATTAATTTAAAAATATTTGTTGTGAAGGATTTCCATTCTTAAAAAAAATAAATAGTGATGCACATACATGCCACATTCAACACGTTTTTGCTCTGTGTTTGAGAGCAAGCACAGCTTTTGTTTCTGAAAATCTTTGGAGTGAGAGTCTGAATCTGTAGAATACTTTAAAAACAGAAGGACAAAACTTGGGTCTATAATATTATCAGTGGGATGAAGCTCCATGGAAGAAGGGACATTATGGCTGTGTCTTTACAAATGTATCAAAATGAAAGTAGTAAATAAAGTTGTTATTGTATTTCAATCCTTTGTAATAACTCAGTAGGGATTTAGATTATCTTATAGATGGAAAGAAGAATCCTCTGTTAGGAATGGGTTCCTGGAAACTGGTTTTCTTTGAAAAAAAGAGTTATACCACTGTGGGTGCATTATTTTTTTATTAAAAATATCCAAAGAACAACTAATGAGATAAACTGTGTACTGATGCTTGTAAAACCATTGTGGGGAATTTTACTAGCTGTGAATTACTGCCTCACTTCATAGCTCGATGAACACTTCTAACTGTAGATTAATTAAAATGTCAGCTCTGAAAAGAAGCAAAATTGCATCTTTATTTGATTTGCTGCTGGGAAGGCTAAATGATGGAGCACATCAGACACCCAGGGCTCTGCACAATTGGAGAGTGCAGTCTACCCATAACTTCACATAAATGCTTGTAGTTGGAGAATGGCCTGTCTCTGATGGGTTGGCATGTGCTGAGCTGCATCTTGCACCAAAAAAAACAAGACTAGGGGTTAGGGGAAAAGATTCTCTACAAGGATCTGTGCTGGCTTAGAAGGCTTTAGCCATGTTTTGTGCATAAAGTTGTGTACTATGACTTGGCTGTGTGAAATATGGCTCTGGTTTTTTCACACTAAGCCCAGACTGTAGAGGTACGAAAGTAGTGGGAAGAATAGGCCTGGAAGAAAAGGCCATTTAAAAAAAATTTTTTTTTGCCAATTTTAAAGTTTTTTTTGTGAATAAAATTGAGGTTGTGATCTGAACACTAAGTTGTGTTATTTCAACAAAACCCCAGATTCTGGTACGTTCATGACATTAGATTTTTCAAATGAGTTCTTCTCAAAATTGTTCCTGATAGTTTTTTGATCTGTCTGAAATTAATTATTAGTAAAGAAGTTTGCTTTTTGTAAATATTTTAATATATTTTTATTCTGTCTATCCATTCCTTGCTTTGACTGATCATATAAATGACAAGATACGAGCGCTGACTATGGGGCAGTGCTGGTCCCAGCCATGAACGAGGGTTTTCAAAGCCAGATGCTTGGATGAGCAGATTTTATTACTGTTGAGAGATGCAATGTTCTTTGTTATTCTTAGCCTTTGATCATTACTAAAGCTGAATGTTGCCCACAGTTGTCTGTCGTTTATCCTTTGAATTGTGGAATCTGCTATGCCTCTAGGGTACCAGGCGAGGGCTGGTAAATTTATGGGACTTTGTTTCTTTATGTGAATGTCCTGTTCTGGTCTTGAGATTGCATGTCTGCACATATTAGATTTTTATTCTGTAGCATGATGTACTCATAGCCTTCTAGAAAGTAATTTATAACACAAAGAAGAACTTTGGTCTTGAACAAGTCCTTTCTTGTTAAAAGTATGTCATAAATGTTATAATTCAGATTAACTAATTCAGTTGTCATTCTGTTTTCATCACTTCCTTTAAGTCTAGAGCTGAGTTCATCACATACAGTAATACTTTTATGTATTGACTGATAAAATAATTTATTTTTAATAACTTTGTTTGAAAAACCTAGATATTACCAGACACCGAAAGGGATCGCATCTGCTGGGGTAAATGTCTTCTCTCTGTACTGTAGCTGTGGTTTCTGTTAGGTAACACTCTTCCATTTAATGCTAACAAATTGTAGTTTCTTAGCATTACACTGCAGACAGCACTCTCTTGGATGAGCAAGAATGCAGATTTCATAGAATCTAAACTTACCCTTTTCCTGGTAGTGAAACATAGCACTGATTTGTTCCTCCTGAAGTTTGCTGTGTAGCAGACATAACAGCATTTTTCAAATGAGTACTTGATACAGGGGAAGTAGTAAAATAGATTGTATTGTGATTTTGTATTTGGATTAGGTAAAAATGAACATGTCTTTTTGAAACAAGGATATCCATGACTTATGTGATTTATCACATATCACACATACTCCTCCCTGAATGCAAAAGAGACATGTATTTCAGTGTTGTCCTCTTAAGTCACTGTGATTGCCTGTCACTAATCTCATAACTTGCTTTCTTTTGAATTTAATATCTATGACGTGAAAACCAAAAGAATTAATTCCATATACCTATCTATTTCACATGCATAGTGATCCAGTATTAGAAGTAGGTTGTCAGTGTAAAATGTGAGCATTTATGATGTTATTTGATGCATCTAATTTTGTAAGTCCATAAAAGTGGCCATATAGGACTATCCCACTGTCTGCCTAGTGCTGAAGTGCTGCCACTGTGGCCAGGAGAGGAGGCTTGGTCAGAGCAGGCAGGTGTGAACATGGTTAGTGTGTGGTGACTGCCAGCTACTTGCTGGTTTGCCTCATTATCAAAGCAAGCAGTGAAACTTTTGCCTCACAATGTGCAGCTCAGATGGGGTATTGCTTAAAAAGTTCCCATCAGTAATGGGTACAATTTAAAGTAATTTCCATCACTTAAATATTAACAAAAGGCCTGAATAAATAATGTATGTAGTCAGATATAACCATTAACAAACAACAACCAGATATAGCCATTAACAAACCCGCATTTTTATTCATTATCATTTTTATTTAAAAAGTCAGGTGGAAATCATGGCAGGACTGACTGCGTAAGTTGTTCATGTTTGGTATTGAAATAGCCCATGTTGGTCTTATTGATGTTAATATCCTTGTTTCAAAATTTATGTGGTCATCACTCATGTTCTGGGAAGACAGCATCTTTGTGCCAAGACTAATTCAGACTTCTCCAAAATTTATATGAATTATGCAAGGCAAGTGAAAAGAGTAATGCAGGAAAAAATAAGGGTCATATTTCAATACACATTTCAAGAACAGTATTTCCAAAAAATTCTGTGCTTAACACTAACAAGATTGAAGCTTTGAGTGCTTGATGTGTGGAAGCATATTTCAATATTTTTCTTTATTTAGCTCTTCAAATGCAATGTTTTGCCTCTGTGAGCAAGTGGAATGAAGGAAATAGTTGTAATTATTAATGTTACGTAGGTTTCTGTTTCTTTTTTTATTATAAAGTACACTCAGACATGTCAGGGATTACTGGACTCTGCTGTGCTAGAAAAACAGAACGTGCTGTGTTATTTGGATGTAGATGAAGTGTTTATTTAATTGCACTGTGATAATAGATGGTTGCTATAGCTTGTAGCTCTATACAACAGAACTGGATCCTGTAGTGCCATAGACAATTATATCCAGCTTAAATGAAGTTTTCATGTGACAAAAGGGAAGAATAAACATCCTGTGTTTAAATTGAATTAGAAGGCAGAGTGAATTATGAATCGATACTTTTCTACAAAAGGCTTGGCTGACAGAGTAAGCAATTAAATCTTATGATTATTGAAGTAAACTTCATAGAAAAAGACTGGTGGGGTACAAGTGGTTATGTTCCCTTTACTCTTATTTTGGTGCAAATAGAAAATGACTTTTTAGAAGAGGGATTCAAGTAACTAATAAACACTAGGATACTGCATCACTTTCTGGGGTTAAGATCTTCAAAAGATGAAGAATTGGACAATGTCTGCAGAAGAGCTGGAAGGATTTGTGGGCTGCTGAAATGCTATTGTATTGAGGGCTATCAGAGTCAATCCAAATTTTTTACAGGACAATGATACAAAGAGGTGAATTTTTAATAGAAAGATAAAAGCAAAATCAAAAGGCTTTCTAAATCACATGGAGAAAATCAGAGCAGTGCTTGGAAGCTGGATCCTGAAAAATTCATTGGAGAATAAAGGAAGAGAGTCTTTTCTGAAACAAGCAAGAGAACACTGCAGTGTTCATCGAAACCAGCAGGCAGTGAGAATGGTGTGCTCTTGCTTTGTCTTCAGACTGTGTGTGCTGCTTTGAGAGATGCATCAGCAGCAAACACAAACAACAGGAGCAGGACAATAGGCTAAGATGCACAATGTCACAGAGACCCTCGGGGGGCCTCATTGCCTGAGAAGATTGGTGGGAATTTGTTAGCGCATGGTACTGGGAATAAGCAGTTAGTGACGTGTAGGAGGTATCACCCTGGGGAGCAGATAACTTCCACCACCTGTAGATCACAGCTTTTGCCTCTACATTTAGTTTGAGTTGATGTGCTTGTAAGAGGTACATATTTACCCTGGAAATTAGGTAGAAGAGAGAAGTCTCTTTGGAAGGGAACATTGTGCTTCCAGTCTTAGATGGAAAACCTTCATCCGTAAGATTACTCTAAATCCAAGAGGGCTTTCAGACCAGCCTTTCTGAGAGTTTTTTGCACAAGTTTGCAGTGGCAGTGCTCTTTTGTTGGTTCCATATGATGAAATTAAGACTTTTGTTTTCACAGATGTGAACTCGGGAATGTTTTTTTCTGTCAGGCTTCATAACTGAGGTAGAAGCAGGGAGATGCCATTTCACACCTTTTTAATAAGAGACTCCAATCCTTAGTGATCGTACATGGAGATGGAGTGAGCCTATTCTTGTTGAAGGTTACTAACAAAACACTGGCAAGAAGAGAATCATTAATTTTTAAAGATGAATGATATTAGGGAAAAAAGAAAGAGGAAACTTTGGAAGTACTTAGGACCCAAGAGAATTGAACTTTGACTTTATACAAATATAAGTATATAAAGGTCTGTGAAGAGAATGTTGACTATTTCCTCCCCTTTTCAGTTATTTCAGTTAATCCAGAAGAATATGCAGTGGTTAAAACCCGTCTGTAGTTAAGAAATGTTGAGGAGCTCAGACTTCAGGCTGAAAAGAGGCCAAATTTGGGGTCAGGCAGGGGGACACAGGTATAATTAGTACTGGCACCTGTGGCAGCAAGGCGTAGCATCATATTTGCAGTGAATTGCCAGGGTAGAAACAAAATTCTTCAGCAAAAGTTGCCAAGCCTAATGTCTAATCAACACAATTTTTGTGTTAATGAGGGAGAAACTAATGATTCCCATGGCAAAATCAAATGCTGTAGGAGGATTAACACCTCCAAGGTGCTTTTACCTCCTAGAAGGACAAACAGGGAAAGAGGAAGGGCCATCTCAGGGTTCCTTACTCTCAGAGAAGGAAACAGGTTTTGATAAGATTATCCCTATGCCCTTTTCTCTGTGTTATTTCTCTTGGGGTGGAGTTATTTTGATGATGATGATGGCTAGAAATACAAAATATCAAACTGAACCTGAATTATTCATATAATTCTTGAATTATATGATACCAACTTTGCAACTTACCTTGAGCCCTTGATTTGAAAGGCTGAAAAAAGGTGTATTTCCACAGAGATAAGTGGTTAGGAGTTCCTATTGCTTGACTAACTGTTTTTCTTATTTCACCTATTCCAGTCCCCCACAACATAAAATGGCTTGAACAACAAGAGGAGAAAAAATGTAAGGCTCACACTGTAGATTTTAAAAAATAGTGTCAGGAGTCTTCTGAGCAGTCTCAGATGTCATGCCTTTATCAAAATTGCAAGCAAACACATGATTTCTGTAAATACAGCATATTCAACTGTAATTCTCAGTGTAGACTCCTTATCTCAATACCTTTACACTGATGTTATTAGGATCATTTTGCATTTAGTTATCACACTAGTAACATCATACTGTGTTGGTGGGGGAGGGGGTGTTTTGGGGGTTTTTTTTGTTTGTTTGGGTTTGAGTGTTCACAAATGCTTTTTTTAACTTTAGGTTACAATGTTAAAAGGCTGTGGATACTTTTAATCTTGCTACATAACCATGTTTTGAAAGACAGTTCCTTAGAGAAAGACTCAAACACAGCATTGTGAAACACAGAAGTTTGTGGCTTCAGCCATTTATTGTAAGGAACTGTGTGTAGCCTGTCCTCTTCTAGAAGATCAGAGATTTAGTTTTTTGTATAAGGAACACCTCTATAAGTAAGAGAAAACCTTAAGCTAAATAATGAAATTATTTCGAAGCCAATTTCTCCATTAACAGGAATGTTCTTTATTTGCTTTTACAGTTAGCTTTTTTCTTGTAATAAATTAATGTGTGTATTTTATTAGAAGGTTTTCAGAGCTGTTTTATGTGGCATTATTCCTGCTAACAATAATTATTCAAGGTCTTCTAGCAAAAGTACTCTGTTGAGTAAAAGAGTTCCAAAATGTTCCTTCCGTTCAAAGTCCTGTGTTTGCGTAGTCTTGTTTTAAGTAGCTCTAGCTGTGTATTCATCAGAGCCCCATAAACATAATGGGAATTCACATTTTTGTAGGGCCAATCCACAAGCCTGCTACTTCTGCCAAAATTACTTTCAGTGGAAAGCAGTTATGTGCTCTAGAGACGTAAATGGTTATCACAGATATGTACTAGGAAACAGTTCAGCATTTGCGTTCGTTTCAATTCCTTGTCAAAATTTAGAGACATGAAGGGAAATAAAACAAAAAAGAATAATGTTAACTGTATTACATATGATTTCCAAAACGTGACGAGGTAAACTTTCTGAAATCCAATTCTCATCATGATGTATTCTGCCCTTGAACAATTTAATGTAAGCAAAAAATATCTACTAATCAATGTAAAAAGCAGCAGTCATGCCATGAAAAAACTTAGAGTATAATTGAAAATATATGGTTGGCAAAGGCTCTTATATGAATTTAAAAGTTCATTTGGAGTTTCTCTTAGGGGGAATTTAGCTACCACTAAGTATGCTGGCAGTGAAATGAAATGTTTGCCCTAAATGAAAAATAAAGTTTTTGCATATGGAAGGAGAGTTACTAGATTACCTAAACTTCTGTGTGTGATTCTTGTATGATAAGGGTTAAGACCTTAGCTATAAAACTCTGAAGAAAAATATGCACTTGGGTTACAGAACAGGTAAGTAATGGTTGCCTGTAACACTGAGCCTGTTCAATCTGTGTAATTAGAGCAAATCAGGCAGAAACACAATTATCAGCTGTGAAATGCTATTGTACTACTTCATTTCTCCTTTTACACTTGAGATGGGACATGGCACCTTAATTGAATACATCTTGATGTTGCTGTCCAATTTTAAAGCAGATTCAAGCCTGTTTTCCCCTTACCAAATGGTGGTGAAGAGTTTTAAATAAGGAGAAGCTCACACAGACCACGCTGTTCAGGGCATTGATTGGCATCACAGGTTAAGGTCACTGCTGGTCAATATCCTTGTGACACCTTCATTGGTCAGGCTTTTTCTCTAGGTTTGTAAGCAGCTCTTGGCATTATGGGATATCAAATATTCATGGTGGTGGACCTTGGAGTCTGTCTGCAGTGGTCAACCCTTTTCACAGGCAGGCTCTTGAGAATGCTGCTGCCTTGGTGTGTTAGGAGCTGTCACACACAGCTCCTTTTCTTTCATCCTGGTCAGTCTGTGAGACAGGAAAGGTGAGGGGTGGAGGGAGAAATGGGCTGGGCTGCAGTGCTGGAAATGACATGAAATGGTACAGATACACCAAAATATCTTTGTTTGGAAGACATGGCATACTTCAGCATTGGGCTCAAATTTGATCTACAGGAACTGGTGATGAGATTAGTATGCTAGGCTACTATACTATATCCATGATATCTCATTCAAAATAAATCATTTTCTACCATCAGTCTGAAAATGTCTTTCATCTTAATGCCACTTGTGTCAGCAACAATAAATGTTGTGTTACAGTGCAAGTAATCTGTAACATCACTGATTTTTGTATCAAGGCTTTTCAAGTTTACCAAAACAGGCTCCAAACTGGCATAATTTTTTGTGTGTGTCTATGTTTTTCCAAGCTCCTTTTTTTGTGAAAGTTCATATGAAAATTTGCAGTTAGTGCCTTGCAATGTGTTGACTTCTATGTTTGAAGGTATTTACTATATGCTATTTTAGTCTAGTGCTGAATTTTCCCACAGCAGCAAAATCCTTATATGTCTAAATTATAACATTTAATGACTTTCATGACTTTTCCCGACAATGGTCAATTGCCATGACAGCAGCATTGAACAGGATGATAAAATGTGTGTACATCCCTCTGGGATATGCTTTGACCTGCTGGGTCAGAAGTGAAGACTGGTTCTGCTTAGGAGCCCTTGCCTTCTCTGTACCAAGCTTACAATTCTGAAATGCTAGCCTAAATGTTTAATGTGCAGAGAAAGAGTCACGAGTGTGTGTAAGCAGGGAACATTTATTAGAGAAGGAGCTTCAGGTTTCCTTAAGCAATATCAGAAAAAATTTAAGAGAAAAGGGGAAACTCCTTACCCTTTCCTTAAGGCAGCTGGAAAAGAGACACTTCATCATGATCTGCCAACAAGGGCATGTGCAAAAAAAAAAAAAAGCTATTGTCTGTGTTTTGTGGGTTTGCTTGTTCTGTAATGTAACCAATTTTCTAAAACCACTTAGCAACAAAAATGAACTGGAGTAATCCAGTACAGCGATTGATAAAAGAAAAGGTAGCCACTGCAGGAACTTGCCAACACCTGTCTAGCCAGAAATATTCTTTGTAAGCTGGTGCTGAAAATCAAGAAAAGGCCAGGGGAAAAACTGAAAAGGTGTGGGTTAGGAATGTTCATGGGCCTGACCTATGAAATGTACTACCCTCAGACCTGTGATGCTATCTTCCACCATTGCATACTTGAGTATCACATGGCAAAATCCCCTGATATTAGAGGAAACAACCCTATGTTGTTATGCTATGTGAAGATAAGGTGGAAATTTTGGGGAAATAGGAATATGCCATCCTACTTTTGTGAGATCCCTCAAGACCTCTCACTTTGGTTGGATTTTTCAGACAGAGCCCAAGATGTTTCTGCATTACAATACTTCAGAGTAGCCTTTCCTTCTCCAAAGAGCTGCAGGGCCTTAGAAGCAGTAGTTTCTCTTTGAAATACTGCAAATAGAGAAATGTTACTGGTAAACTTTCAAAAAGAGATTACTTCCTCTTCAAGGCTAGCTACGTTATTCCTCAGCAATGATAAGAGAGAATACTTTGAAAATAGTGGACATCACCTGCAGGGGTGTTGCTGGCCAGGTTATAAGTGCTATTTGTTAATGGTGGAGTGGGGAAATCTGTGATAGAAACACCACCAAAGATCAGAGCCATGTTGTGCTAATTGATGATGAAATAGGCTCAGGTTCAGAGCTTTCTATTAGTGGGTCTGGGTTTTTCCCAGTCCTATGGAAATAGTTGGGGTGTATCTGTTTCTCACCTTCAGTACCTAGCAATGTAAATAGTGTTGTCTGAGTGTGTTCTCCTGGCAGAATTCAGTTTCTTTTTTGAACATTAGCATGCACTTATAGTTACTTATTTAAACTCAATATAGACAGTGAAGCATTTTTCATAATCACTTCTAAGATCCTGGACTATGAATGTGTCCTTATATCCTTCAGATGAATAACAATAGATATTTATCTTAGTGGAAAGAATACTTTCATCCCAGATTCTGTGAATATCTAAGTAGCATTTTAAAGCTGTTCTATGATTTCGGAAGTCTGATCATTTAATATTTTATTTTCCTGTCACACATATTGTTGAATATCTATTAACTTTGATTTATATCTTCAAGCCATGGGACATACAGGGTATTGACTTTTTTTTTCTTGAAGGAAAAAGCTACTAAGAAACTTAAATTAAAATAAATTGAGAATTTATTTTTCTGCCTATTTCTAGGATGAGTAAGAACCTATCACAAATAACAATGATCTCCCAGCAATTAGTTATTCACTGTTGTGGTTTGAGGCCTACTGAGTCCCAGTCAGGGTTCCATTGGGATATGCCTGCTTCGATTTGTAACCAAGAGGAGTTTCCCCAGCACAACCATACATCTAATAATAAGATTTTATACAACAGAGTGTTATGAAGGGCAGAGGGAATGGGGCATACGAGGAGAATGAAAACATCCTGGTGCTTCCTTCCAATCTGGATGTGCTCAGGTTCATGGTACTTTGATGTGTTTCTTCCAACACGATGTTCCTACCAAGGTACTAATAACCAAATTCACTGGGTGTGCTGGGGCTGCTTGCAGCACACAGGCCATGGTTTTTCCTCAATGCTTTTCTTGGGGAAGGGCTGCTTCTCAACTCTTCATACTTATTCTTCAAACCACATCAAGGTGAATGTACAGGGGAAAGTGAATCCACTCTCCAGTGGAGCTCATATCAGGATATTGTCATCTTTTGAAATTCCTTTCCAAATCCAATTTGCCAGTGATGAGTTTGAATGGACACTGGGGCTCAGTGATTGCACCATCCATGTGCTTTGACAGAAAGTTGACTGTCCCCTACTCTGGCAGTGGCTTTCTTGGTTCTGCCACTTTCTACTCTTGGAAAGCAACCTCCTTGAATGCACCATTAATTATTGCATTATTCTGCAAAAAGCCCTCCTGGTTCTAGAAGTCTCTTTTTATTAGAAGAAAAGAGTGTGAATAAAATTACTAAAAGCATTAGCAAAAATATGCAATGAGATTGAGGACAGTAATCTTGGGGTTTATATTTTTGTTAAGTGTTTTTGGTGGTTAAGCAAAAAACCAACCATAGTGGAAATGAGTTTGCTGTCTGTGTTACTTATTTTTGAAAAGCTTCTTTCTTTCCTTTCCTACTCCTGTGAAAGAAACAATGAAACACATTTTTTTAAAATTGAAATATGTAAAGAGATCATTGCTTATTTAATATATTTTTTGAGGACATAACAGCTCTTTAGGAAGTAGTAGGGTACTTTTTGAGATGGCTCTTTTTTTACCAATATTGGCTTGCAAAACAAATTTGTGAATATTTTAATCCATTTTGAGAATCTTTGTCTGTGTGTATAGCTTGGTTTTATATCTATCTCTCTATTTCTCTATCTCTATTTGTATATTTTAAATTTAAATTTCATGCAGATATCCAAAGAATCATGACAGTGGGTCTGCCTTTTTTTTGTCAGTATAGTCCTTTGCAAGCGGTATTGCATAATGAGTTTTTAAGCAGAACTCCCCTCAGAATTAGTGGAGTATTCTACTTAAAATCAATGTCACAGGATAGTTCAATGTATTTGCATACATTAATTATATAATTGAATTGTGAATCTTAATAATTATATAATTACACGCCTTAAATGTGTAATTACATGTATTTATGCTAAGTGTATGACCAAAAGCATGAAATTAGAGGGTGTAATTACAGTAGGTACAGTATTTCAACAAGTGTGATTTAGCTTTTTGTGTTCTAAATATAACTTAAAATAAATAATGAGTAGTGCACTTTACATAATATTCTCTAAAGATTATTATGAGGAAGCTGGTAACAAAAAAGCCAAAAAATGCTTCACTTTTTTTGTTTATGTGGAACATGTCTTGACTTTTATCCTGCATAATCTGCCAAGACAAAACTCGATACCTGCCATAAGGCACTGACCCCAAAGAGTGATCTTAAAAAAAGTAGTCATGCAAAATTCATAATAAATCTCTCGTGATCTTCAAATATTTTTTAAAAATCTGTTTCATGAATTTTTTTGTCTATTTGTAGTATGTTCTGATGCTGAAAGTCAGGGGTGTTAGGATCATATGAAATGACAATAGCATCAAGGTAGAATGAGTATTCTCATTGCAGATGAGTTGAAACTAAATGCAGATCGAATAAAGTCGGTATTTCCTACCCATATATCTTGGGTAGAGGCTAAGATAGACCACTTAAACCCATCTTTCATTGCAACAAAATAGGGTGATATCTGCCCTGATGACTTAGAGGTGTTGGAGGTCATGCCTGACAATTCCCTTAAGCCTCTAGTGACTATACATTTTTTTTTCAGATAGGGTTACATTTGTAGGAAATTCATCTCCAACCTCTGTCTTTCCAACTTCAGATTGAGATACTGGTGTATTCACAGATTTGAGTCTCCAGAAAGTGCTTTACAGGCTGGGATTTTACCACCATGGAGCAAGTTGAAGTTGTAGAAGTTTTTTACAGGAATTTTTGTACAGGAAGCTCAGTAATAAAGTCTAGGCTTGCTACCTGTCTGATCTATTTTAAGATGGCTGACTGATTCTTCAGCTTGGCTTTGAAAATATTTTAAGATGAAGACATTTTAAGATGAAGACCAGAATGTTACAAAGTGTAATATTCTGGGTTGTTTGTAACAAACTGGGTTGTTTTGTAGACAGATCAATGTTTTTGGAACTAAGAATTTTCTGGGGAGTTTGTAAAAGTAAGCTTTTTTTTTTTTAAGTACTTTTTTTCTCCAAATACAGAGTGTCTCTGCTGGACTATGAGCTTCTTGTTACCTTGAGCAACTTTATTTTTCAGTGTCTCAAGTTTTGATGTGCACAAAGATACAATATGCTTTACTGCAATGCAGGAGTGTTGTAAGGACACTGGAGATTGCATAGCCCAGTAGGAGCTGTGTGAATACCTTTTATAGGTAGGGATGAAATAGGGGAGATGCTGAGGGTGAAACAAGTGTTCCTTCTCTTTCTTCACACAATCGGAGGCGGCTGCCGTTCCTGTAGGAAGCAGTAATAGATTGTTGTATTCTCTCTTCAGGAAGCTGCCACCAGCCTTACCTCCTGCTGTTGACCAAGAGAGCCACTCACAGCAGGGACAGACCTTCCCAGGGAGAAAGGAACACGTCTGGAGCCCCCAAATGGCAAAAATCAGTTAAACGAAAAAGACCCAAATTGGTCATTTATTCACCAGGGCCATCGCTTTGCTGCAAGGAAAAGGTCACCAGGAAAATGGTGCCTGCTGTGCTTTAGATCTGATATGTTCCTTCATTTCTCAGCCCTGTGTGAGTGGATCTATTTGTGTCAGCTGCCTTCTGATCGTGAGAATTGTTTCTTAAGAGTTATACAACAAACTTTCTGGTTTTATCCAAACCCAAGATAATAACAACTGAGTAGCAAAGAGCAGAGCCACTCCAAGTCCCCCATCTTCAGAACTTAGTGATGTGGTTTATGTATCATGGTGGTAGTGGTGATCTTAGACATCAAAATGACTACAAAGCAGATTGTGCCATATTCAGAAAGGCGACTGCTTAGCTTCAAATAGAACTTCAGATTGAAGATTCCTAAAGATTTTTTCTCATTGTTGTCCTGAGAGCTGATGTTTGCAGAGATGTGGTCTCCAAAGTAGGAGCTGTTCTGATAGCATCTGCTGTAATTCCTTGGCGACCCCAGGAAATGGTAAGCATGAGTTTTCTGAAAGAGCTCATAACCAGCTTCAGCCAGTATTTCTGTCTTTACTGTGCTTTAGAGGCAGGAAAACAGAAGCACAGGCAGCAGGGATGTCTAAAGTATCATAGGGAGTAAGGATTATGAATTCCTTGGACTTGCTGAATTTTTCTTTTGAGAAATTTGAATTTTTCCATTTGGAAAAATGGTTTTCCTCAAGTATTATAGTGAGCCCCTGAGAAAACTAGTTTTTTAAAATTTGTAGAAAAAGTGTTGGATGAAAATGTGGAGCTTCTGTAAACACCGCTGGCCTTGTCACCACACGTGTACGTTTCAGGAGGTTTTTTGCAAGAACCATAGTCACATTTCATTTTCTGATAATCTCCACCAAGTTTCTCCTGGAACTCATCACATACATGGAAATAATATGCCTTTATATTTTCTGGGATAAGAAGCCCTGTTTAAGAGACTTTTAGTTAGTCTTAGAGATTGTGCTTCTTTTGAGTTGGCAAAAGTAAGGCCCTATTGGGTTGGGATTTTTCTGTTTAAACAAATGCAGGTTACCTAATCATCCTCAAACGTTAAAAGAAAAATGCTCTGCATGGATTAATGGCCACATGTGGGAGACTTCTGATATACTGGAAATTTTTGCAACATGGCCTGTGCCTTGCAAACAGATGCCAGGGTTATAAAAAGAAACTATTCTATAACTTAGACTCTTCACAGTTCCACCGATTCAATAACACACTTTACACTTTCAGGAGCTTGTTCTTTATTCCTATTTTGTATTCTAAAAACATTTGCATATGAATATCAGTTTGCAGTCTCATGACAAACATGCACAGAAACTTTTTTTTCCTCCTTCTGTGGTATTTTTTCCATGGTGATATTTAAATTCTCTCTATCATTATTATTCCTGTCATTTTTATGTTTACAAATAACCACTGAACACTTTGAAGGGAATATGCTACAGTCTCCTGGCACAGAATTTCTCCTTCTGCCGGTTCTCAGGATTGTTTACATACTTGATGGATAAAACACCCACTGAAATGTAGGTGGCGTAGGCTTGTAATAGAATCTCTGCTTCATTTACACTGTAACTTTGTAGGAGATCATTAAGTCCTTTCCCATCCTCAGTGAAGCTGACTTGTGACTAAGGTTACAAAATGTGAAAAATGTAATATAAAAAGTAAGACATAAATGAAAATAAGAGCAATAAGTCAAACAAGAAGACTGGAAAATGTACTTGCTGTATGCTAAGCCTTGTAGAAGGTATCTGAGTGGATTAAGATACTTCTAATTGCTTGACACTGGAAATCTCCATCTCAGCTTTATAAAAAAAAAAGAAAAGAAGATTTGGAAATTTTTATAACATTGAATTTATGCATTAATTAGGGTGTGAACCATGTGGTCAAGTAGTTAAAGCCAAGGGCTTGGCAATAAGAAGATCAGGGTGTTCTAATTACACAGTCTGGATAATTTTCCATTGTCTTTTATTATTTGTTTGTTTTACTTGCATGTATGGAGTAGATGCTCTAAAATGTGAAAATCAGATTTAAACTTTGATCTATAATTCCACATGAAACCTTTCTAAGGAGAGCTTGTGTAAATTTTGTTTGTATTTTTCATTATCCTGTTTTGGGGTTTTTTAGCTCTCACCTACTCTGGTATTTCAATTATAAGGCTTCTGTTCACACAATAGAGACTTCTGTTCTCAGCCTGTCAAACAGAGCTGATCTCTGTCTATGCACAGGAAGAAATGCTGTTTGCTCTGATGGTTCTGAATTTCCCAAAGACCTGTTGCTTGCACAGTTCCTTTGGAGAGCCCTGCTTTCCTTGTGCATTTTAGTATGAATATCTCTACCAGTATTATTCAAGGTCTTACTGCCTTGAATCTGAAGACTACACAGTCTGTATGTCCTCCCTGTCTTGCTGTGCTCTCTCAACTACTCTATCAGTTTTTTTCCACTGTACTTGGAGGTGGGGAGAATATAAGCTCCCTATTGTCACAGCTGGTCAGAAGGTAAAAGGGAAGCAAGCATTTAGATAATGAACTTTAAGACCTCCCACAGAGTCAGAAGTTCTGTCTTCCTGGCCTGCTTACTGGATCATGAGATCTGTGTGTATTGCTGATGGCCCTCCTGAGATGTATTAAGTTCTTATTGTTGTAGCCCCAAGAATGTTGCACATCTTCTTGTTAAGATAAAGTTTATTCTGCTTTCTTGAGAGAAAAATTGATATTAGTGTGCATAGAATTGTATCAATACTAATCCAGTCCCTAAGGTCTTGAACCTTGGTCACTTTTCACACATTCTTTTTCAACATGTGGCAGGACTGGGGAAGAGGACTTGCTTTTTCCTGTTTTGAGAGAAAATCCTGTTTATGGAGACCCTTCCTCATGGAAACCAAAAGTGATAATAAATTCTGCTGTGAATCAGAGGAGAACTTTGCCTGAATTCACTGACACTTCAGTTTGCTTGTTCAGGATGTGCTGATGAACACAGCAGGATGTGTGAATCCAGGGCAGCCAGAAGAAGAGGTGCAACAGACCAGAGTAATTTGAAAGTGTAATTTGACATGTAATGCTTGACATCCAGAGTTGTGTGGGGACATTAATTACTATTATTATCATCAAATAATGCAGGTCAAATAATAGGTCAGAGAAGCAGTATGTCCACAGACACTCTGTACAGAGTGCCACGGTTAGCTGGCTCCGAGAACATGCAGTACTGTTCCAATTAATTGAGAGAATAGCTTGATACTTCACAGGTTGGAGCAGCCAGATCATTCTAAAGCAGTGATTATCTTCCCTCCTACACAGAATGTTTAATTTCAAACTTAATTGTATCCACATTTCCGTTTCTAATTAATCCAGATACAGAAATGCTATAGTAACCGAACAGCGTGTCCTTTGAGGAAATAAAACATGGCACAATCCCGTGGCACCAGAGTAATCTGATTAAAGAGATGTTTATGTAACACAGGTCTTTATAAGTTAACTAATTTCCCATATGCTTACTATTCTTATGGTGCACTTCCAAGGAAGTGATGAGAAAATGTTTATCTTGCTCGTTTTATGCTTTGGGATTTCCACTGTCTCTAGTTTGCCATGAAATTTATGGAGGTGATGGAAAAGGTCAGCCACTATGCAGCATACACTTTGCACAGGGCAAGGATGCAGCTTCTAGTAGGAAATTTCCACCATTGATGTCTGCTCAAGAGATTAGATGCACTGATTTTCAAATAGTTATCAAGGTGTACCTGTGTAATTTGTATCCTGCAGTTCTGAGAGGTTCCCACAGATGGCCAGTATTCCCAAGGTCAGGATGACCTGTAAGAGACTGGGAATTAGTTTGTCACCTGTGATTTTGTGAGTACTGAGATTAAAGGCTGTGACTACTCCAAGGTGGTGCAAGGGTTTCTATGGATCTGAACCACACAGAAACCCAAAGAGTTATCAGAGTCCTGTATGTGACTGACCTCCATCACTGGTGTGTCAATTTTGTTGCTGCTAGTCAAATACATAACCCTAAAAAATTCAAAACCTGGGCGAAACATATGGTTGTTGCTCTGAATATTAATTTTCATCTGAAAGAAAGCCTTCTGTAAAGAGCAAATGGGATTACTTTGTTTTGCTCTGGTTTTTCACCTGGAAGTGCTACACATGCACTTGTTTTGATGGACAGAAGTATGACTGATATTTTTGGAGCTGATTTAGAAGTTCTGTCAATGAAAGCCTACCAGTGTTTTCCTAGGAGGGAAATGGAAAAACTGTAATACTGATGTGTATTATTAGTAACACAAATAGGAAGCAAAGCACCGTTGGATCTTTAATATGGTGTCTGGGTTGGAGTTAATCTAATGTTTAGATTCTCATAGTGGAAAGTGAGTGTGCTGAGGAAACCTTGTTCATAAAGCGTCTCTGAGGGATTATCTTTTACCACTTGATAAAAAAAACTAAGAAATAGATTTCGTTGGGTTTTTAGCAGCCTCTGAGAAAAGAGCTTGAGTATCTTCTTTGAGAGCCTTAAGTCCTGGTGACATCCAGCTGGTGGGCTGGAGAGAGAGACCAGCAGAGGAGACTGGAAGATGCAATGGGAGATCTGCAGACAGACCTATGATAGGAGAATTGATAAATGCAGTGAAAAATTTCATTTCATTTAGCAAAACACCTTCGGGAGAAAAGAAAGAAAGTGCTTAAGTACTTATTTAAATTTCTGATATTGAAATTCTGGTTTTGGGGAAAAAATGCCTCTGAAAACTGGTTGGAGTTCTCGAAAATAGTCCCACAAGCTGTAAACCAGGCTTGGAGCTGTTTACTAAGAAGAGAGCACCACCTTGTGTTAGTAAGTCACTACACCTTGTCACCCTGGATGTGGACGTTATCATGTACAGATGAATTGAAAAATAAACATGTACATTTTTCCTCGTGTAGTGGTCTTGTGCTGTAGAAAACCAAGAAAAAAAAAGTTGGAAGTGCAGTGGTTGAGAGCTGGATATGTGGTGTGAGGGTCAGAGTGTACACTCAGCCCATGACAGAACTCTGGGCTTATACTGAGAGGAGATTCTTATATAGAGTTCAGACTTTTATATGGAACTTGCATTTGTGGGATCTGAAGCTCTTCAGAAAAGCTTTTCTATTGAATAAAATTACAGTATATGCATTACCTGGTTTGAGAGTTAACAAACTGAGTGCACATCTCTCATAAGCACTAATGAGCAGGACTACTGTTACGAGACTGTTGCTTGCTGCATTCACAGGCAGAATATCTCCCAGGGCCTAAGTGCTTTGCCATGTCTGAACCAACTCAGACACATAGAATTTATCTCAAATCCATCCATAGTAATTAGGATGATCATTTCTTCAGAAACACAAATACTCATTTGAGATTATTTTACCATAAATTTCTACTGAAGCTTTTTTTTTTTCCTTGATTTCTGTTTCAGGTAGTATATGCTGGGAGAATCTCTTTCATAGATTGGCTATTTGCAGTTAATATATATTATGATGTGGGGCTTATGAAGACCAAAACTTCTAAATATTGGATTATATGTATTCTCATAAAAGTGAGATAAAATTGAGATGTTCCTTAATGTATAAATAAGTTTTGGGTTGTGTAACTCACAATTATAATATAGTGTAGAAGGTTGTTTTGTGTCAAAGAAAAGTTTCAAATGTATAAGTAAAAATGGGTTCTACACTGAGTTCTGCAAACATCTTCAGTGATATTAAGAAGAATAAGTAGGAGGAAATTTTGTGGCACTGATGTCAGAAGCTGAGCGGTTGGGAGCCACATTTCAGTATCTTTTAAATATTCTTTAAAAATGAAGGGTTTGGATGTATTTGGAGGTCTTAACTTGACTGCATAATAAACTCTGTAAGCATACAACCTGGCTTTAATAATTCTAATTTATTCTTTATTACCAAAAATAACCCCTAATGATATTAATCTTGGCTGACACAGGACTAATACAGATATATTGCATACTATCTCAGCCTTAGTGAACAGACTAGGGAAGTGGTCCCAGAAATATTTTGTTAAGGCACTGAAAAAAGGTGACATACATGAGAATTTAAACTTAGAAGAACTTTCTAATATGCTTGAATATGGATGCATTTCATCTTATCAATCTTCAGTTAGTCAGTTTGAATGCAGGTGGTGTTTTTGCATTGTTATTTAGACTTCATTTCCTTTATACTTGTGAAGGAGACAGCAAAGGCTTCAAGATGTCATTTATTTTCTTTTATACTAAGATAAATTGATTGGGGTGTTTTTTGGCTTTTTGTTTTTTGGGTGGTTTTTTTTGTTTGGTTTTTCGTTGTTGTTTTTTGGTTTTTTGTTGGTTTTTTTGTTTTTTTTTTTTTTTTTTGTGAAGCAGAGTATTCTTATCGCCAAATTGTCAGGGACAGTTGGTTTTTGGGTTTTTTTGATGTGTCTGTGTGATGATGAATATTTCAGTAACTTTATTCACAATTTACTATGTGGCCTTAATCCATAACATTCTCATTTTGTACAGATAATCTTCAGTATTTTGAAGTCCTTTTACAAATGGACCTGTGTTCTGATTAGGAGCTCTTTTCAAATAAGCTCATCTTCAGGGAAGTGATCCTGAAGAAAATGATCACCATATGATGGAGCCAGTGGAAAACAGAAAAAAAAATCTCCGCGTTTCTAACTTTGAATACAAATGCCTGACACTAAACAGAAATTGGCTTGTAAGTGGAAAACCACAGAAAAATAGGACTTTGAAGAACTGAAAAAAGCAAAGATTTAATCTATTTGTATTAAAAATATCCCATTATCAATGAAACAAATATATGTAGTGTGAATGAAAACCACAAATCTACTGCCAAGAATTATGCTGGAGCTGTAGATATTTAAGCTCTAACATACTTTTCAGATACTTTAAAAGAGCAGCTAAGCTTCAAAATTAATTGTTTGATCTCAGAAGCAGAGGCATGATCTCTAACATGGTGCCCAGCAGTGAGCAGTGCCTGAGCCTGGAGTCTGGAGCTGTGCGTGGTTACGCAACTCTTGCTTTGAGTATTTGCCCTGAACCATATAAACTAACCACAGTGCTTGTCAATCTACATGTGTGTTCCCTGCTGTTCCCAGAATCCCAGCATGTGTTCCCAACATGTGTTCCCAGAATATCCCAGCTGTATACTATCAGTTCTGCTCTGAATCCTTTGTAATACATCAGATAAAGCCTGTTTTCCCACCATGGAGGCGCAGTAGATTGATGCTTTTGGTGAAAAAAGATAGGGATTGCTGCAGGTTTGAATGAGAATTCTTAGTTCTGGTGCCTGACTCAAAGCTACCATGTCTAAACCTTTAAAAGTGCAGGAAATTTAAGTGTCTTGTACTAAACATCATCTCAGACAAGCGTATTTCAATTTCCTATTTTTGGAGAAGTAATTGAAGCAGGTAGAATTGAATTAGTAACACTGGTTTAGGTCAAAGACTTATGAAGAGCCAAGGTGTAAGAAAACATTTCAAGTCCAATATTTGAGAACAATTTCAGATCAAAATTAGTTGATTTCCATAAAAAGAGATCTAATTTTCCTTGTTTGCTTTAGTACTAGAGTACCTTTAGTGCTCTAGAATTTGATATTGCTGATGAAGAAAGATGAGAAAATGGAAGAGTAATCTTGGTATAGATGGAACCTTTCCTATTTTCAAGAACTGTTTACAGGTTTACACTGAGTGGCATAAAAATTCCAACATAACTATGTACTGTCTAAATGTTGTTAGGATACTGAAATAGAATTCTGTTAGTAGGGAGACTAGAAGGATGGATATAAAAAGTGATCAGCTTTGAATAATGTAAGAGACCATTGTCTGAGTGTATGTAGCAAAAAAATGCTGAACAAAGCTCTACTGCTTTGGACTTAAAATCAAACCATAAAACCCTATCTTTATACATTTATGTATATGCATTGAAACCAAGATACGTTTTCTCCCAAGAAACAAAATAAGTTGTCTATATTTCTTGAAGTTTGTAATCAACCATTCTTTCCAGTATGAGAAATGTGAATAGCATATATGGAAAATAAACTTTTCCAATTAGAGCATTTGGATATTTGTTGAAGGGTTAAAAAAGTTTTTCATTAGATAAACCTGTCTCAAGGTTCCTTAGTAAAAGGCTTCTCAGGTCTAAGTTGATCAGGGTCTGAATGAGCATGTAGCAAAGGTGGCTGTGGTATTTCTGTGTCATGGAAGAGACAGGGATTCATTCTCTGTTCACAGGAGGAAGAAGCATTGAGTATGCTGACCTGCAGCCTCCCTGGGGATTGCCCATGGAGGATCTGCCCAGGGGGATTGCTCCCTGGGGATTTACATCTTCTTGCCTCCCACCCTGCTTTGCTGTGGTGGAACATTTCTTTCTTCAGCAAAAAGCACTGTGAAGACCCTGCATGGAGATAAAAAATGTGTCAAGAAAAAAAGTGAAATTTAAGGGGAGAGAAGTCTTCTAACACACCTCTGCGTAGAGTATCTTCCAGGACTCAATTTTGTCATATGTAAACCAGGGTAAGAGAGAAAACAATGGGTAAGGCCTTCCTTCTATAGAATTGTGTATCTGCTCTCCCATGCAAAACAAAACAGGAAACACGGAGCTGCTTCCCAGTGGTAGCTGCCACCTTTTTGTCCCAGCATGAGTTCATGATATTACACAGCTAGGAAGATATCTGGAATTTCTGGGATTTATTTCTTATCAAAGCTGGGCACAAAGCTTAGTGAGCAAAGATGAGAAAAATTACATTGTCTGGTGAACAACAGAACACTTGGAAGAACATCCCCTGGGAAAGCTCATGCTGACAGAGCACCTTGCCTGGGCTGCTCCCCCAGCTTGGCACGCTTGGCATGTGGAGCTGAGAGGCTGGATCCTCCCACTACACTGCTCCACGGGAAGAAAGAGCTGCTCCTGGTGTCCCCAGGCAGCATTTGCCCTGCAGAGCATGGGGGAACTCAGCTGTGTTCTCCCCAGGTCCCTTTGCCCACACATCCCTGCAGGAAGGGAGTTGCTGTGCCCCTCAGTGGCTCCTCCAGAGCTGCTTAGGTTGGCTGTGACTGTAGCATGCTTGGTCTTCCCATCCTTTATCCAGTGCCCATGCTTACATTTTTGAATGAAGCTGTTCAATTTTGTGCTCCTTCTGCCTTTACTCAGTCACTACTCTGGCTCTCATCTCATCCCTCTCAACTCTCAACATTTGAATTCTGTTGGATCCCCTTGTGGCAGGGTTTCAGTTCTTAAAGTGGATTCTAACTTCTGAAAGTTTCTAGAGTAAGTAACACCTGCTGTATTTTATGATGCAGGGGATGGGGGTACTTTTCTGTCTTGCCTACCATAATATTTCAAAGAACAAAACCTGTTTGGTGTGGAAAAAGTGAGTGTTACTTTGTACTCCAACATTTCAACACAAAAGCAGTTTATTAATGCTATTTACAGTATTCACAGCCTTCCCGTGTTTTAGGCTCTTGCCCTGCTGTGATTAAGGCTGCAACAACTCAATGACCACTGTATTTTTAACCTTTGTAAGAATTTGAGTGTTTACCTGTAAAAGTGTATCTCAGTTTGGCTGCTTACTTGCCTGAAAGGTGTAGATTAATCCTTAAACATTTTCCTATTGTTCCTGTTCAAAATTTTGTGATAAATATGTTTTTTATTCACTGCTTGCCTTCACAGGTTACACACATTTTTGTATGATTTCAAGAGACACATGAGAAACAATAATTTGGAAATTCATTACAATGCCAGGGTTTATTCGCTCTCATTAAGCATTAATTGGTAGTTGATGGCTATTGCTATTTTTAACACCATTAGTTCATAGCAATGTAATTAGTGATGCTAAGTACAGGATCCACATTAATAGCATTACTAATTGTAAATCTGGAGATAGAAACACAAGATGACTGGTTAATTTCTAGGCAATATCTCATGATAATTGGTTATAGGACATTTGTGCTGAAGTAGAAAGGTAAATAATTTAAAATCTTTTCTTATAGTTTACGCTGTACTTTGCAATACTAATACAGTCTATGCTGCCCACATTTTAGTCTAGTGAAATACAATGCCATTAGCACCTCACAGCTTCTGCAGTTATTAATTTCCATGCTTCTCAACTCTTTTATATATACTAGCAACAGTGAATTTAAAAAGAAGCAGAAGCAATAAACCAACAACTTTATGGACATTTTCCTGAAGAAGCTTTGTTTTAACAAAGCAGTGTTGTATAAGCAGAAAAGAGAGGAGATTTTAAATAGTTTTTAACTATATAATGTTTAGAGGGAAAATGCTTACCAATGCTGGCTTTTTTTGTTTTTTGTAAATGAGATTCATAGTAGCCAACAAAGAATTAGGTCTTAATTAATAATACAGTGATTGAAATATTTAAATTCTACTGATCTAGGCTTTAAGCAATTTTTGCTCTGGCAACTATGTGATCAGTCTTTAGATATAAAAGTTCTTGTGTGCAGATATCCAAACTGCTTCTCTGCTTCTCAGTGTCTCTGTACAGGCTCTCATGGAGCCCATATCCACAGTGTAACTGGGTACCTCCTAAATATTAAAAAATAAGTAACAAATCAGCATGATCTTTTCAGCTCCCAGCAAGTAGGAGTACACGTCTTGATTAGATCCTGAGTTATATAAATAGTATAAGAATTGATATTAGAGAGGGAATGGATGTGTGTGAAAGTGAGGCTGAAAAAATTAATGATGCATCCTTACAGCCTTACTGAGACCTCATTGATTTCCATGGAAACCTTTTCATTGACTTCAGTGGGTCTCTTTGGTCTGATGCTGGAAAGGGTGGCTGGCAGATAGCGAGGTGCAGGCTCTGGTCTCGGTTCCATTGTGCTCCCAGCACTGCCTGCTGCTCGGCGAGGCTTTGCTTTCAGCGGGCCTTCTCTGCTTCCTGATTGAGGGAGGCTTTCATTTGGAGCCATTTTCTGTGTGAGGAAATGCTGACAGAGGCTTCCTAAACCAGGGCCTCGAAGGTGGTGCTACTACTGTAAGTACAGACATGCTATAAGTAAACCAAGAAATTGAAAATACAGGGAAAAGGTTAAGCTGTCAAGCTCTATCCAAGCAGTTTTTCCCAGAGGTATCTTTGCCCCTTCTGACAGTATAGTGAAAACCAAGGAGAAAGATATAAATCCAGCCTCTGGAGTATATTTTTTCTAAGATTCTTTCCTCCAGCTGAAAATAATTTGGTTTTCTGTGAATGGCAGAAATATTCTGCATTTCTGGATTCATTTTATACCTTTCCCCCACCATCTTGTCTCACCTGATTTGGCAACTTACAAAATGAAGTTCTGAGAAAAGGAGAGAAGCCATTTCATGGTGATTTAGCAGCAAAATTTCTGTCTCTGGACATTAGAAAAATTTTTTGCTTTCTCTGAGCAGTATTATTTTTGGAGAGAAAATTTTGAAAATAGGAATTGTAAAGTAAAGTTCTTTTGTAAGCAGAGATGATAGAAAATACTTCATTAGACTTCCTGCTGCAGATGTGAACAGTATTGGAAGTCTGGAAATCACAGTTGTTCTTGCTGTCCCTTTTCTTATTTTATCTGTTTGTTTGGTGTAATCTGTTTAACAGGTGACTCTTACTGGTGTCACATGTCAGGAATTATGGAAATAAGTAACACCTCCCCTGTTGTTTTTTTCTGGATTCCTTGTGTGACAGCCAGCTTAGGGCAAGAAAGTTCTTTTTTGCTCATTGAAACTGTTCCACACTTGTATTCTGGGAGCCACCTATTTTCCTCTATCCATGTACTTAAATGTATTGCTTTATAACTCCTTTCAGACTGCAAAGCCTACAGGTACTGGAAGGAGAGCTGGTTTCCCTCACTGATAATATAAGGATTGTTAACCTTGCTTTCACTATGGTGATGGCAATCCCTGGTGACTTTCAGATCTAGAGAGAACTAGTGGAAAATATTCTTTTCTTTGTAAAATGAAGGTTTGGATCTGGATAATAGACAGACACAGAAAGGAGCAAACCATCAGGGCCATTGCCACGATCCTTAATTGGTCTGAACTGATTTCCTCTGGCAGCCAGGGACTGAGGTACCTGGGAGCTGGGAAAGCACCACAGTCTCATCCCATCGTGGATGGTGGGGGGTTTTATGTCCTGGGTGGGACTGCAGCAGATTTCTCTCAGAATTATTTGGGTTCTAACATCTCTAGACAACAACATATGTAACTGATACACATAGAAAATTGTGTAATACATTTTTGCATGTGTTTAGGATATCTGTTTCTCTATCCTAGTGCTTATTTATTATTTTGTAGTCTTTTTTTATGTCTGCACAACAGGCAGTGAGACAAAAATTGAAACAGTCATCTAAATGTTTCTTTGCTGATCTCACTTTCAGTTATTGACTGATTGCGAAACTTTGCTTTATAGACTACAATATAAATGTCTATTCTTTGTCTAATATATAGACCTGTTTGGTTTTTTTGGTGTGAAGGAAGGATCAGAATGGAAAGAAATCTTTTTTCCATTATTTAAAAAAACAGTATGACAAATATACTGGTGAAGTTTCTTTTTCCTCTCCATTTTGCTTTTCTGTTTTCTTCCATGTTTGGTTTTGCTGGTTTTCTTAGAAGAGAAGAGCAGTCAACTGAAAGTGATGAGTTTTATTGGGTTCTAATAAATGACTATTCAGAAAAACAAAACTGTACCTTGTGAGTTTAATGTGTTTCTGAAAAGGGAGTTCAGATTGAACTCCTCCTCCTTCCCTGCCACATGTCATGGGAAGGTTTGTGCATTGCTTGGGTTTGTACATGAGAGAGAGTGCAGCAGGGGGGCAGGAGAGTTTCTGCAGAAATCAGGTGACAGTGGAATGGTCTGCTCACAGGTTCTGAGCCAAGGAAGTTCACCAGGCCTTGCTGAGCTCCTGGGTTTAGTAAATACTGATGCGGCCGACTATAAACATTAATGACACAGCTGTAGGTGGCTGGAAAACACATAGATATATATTTAAACTGACCATTTCCTCCTTAGGTATGTTAGACACATATTTAATCACAGTTTCTGACTATATGACAGTTTTCCTTAAGTTGAATCATAAGTTGAATGATTATTCTAGCCTTTGTTTCATAGGTAATAGCTGCAGTCGGCAAAGATTGATTGGTTTGTGAGAATTTTTTTTGAGGAAGATAAAAGTTGATGCAGATCCCTCTTATTTTTAGTTATCATCTTCCAGTTAAACAGATGCATTCAAATACGTTCCCCGTTTTTGAGGCAGACGAGGAAACCACCTGATTCGGGGCAGACCAGTGTAGGAAGCAGAGTTATTGTATTTTCTCAGGGAATTCTGCAGGTTTCAAATTAATCCAACCTCTCCCGAAACCCAAAGGCAGCTGCCCGTGCCGCGGTGCGCTGCCCGGCACGGCCCGCAGGTGGCGCTGCAAGGCCGCAGTTGGGAGCGCAGCTCCGGTCCCGGTCCCGATCCCGATCCTTCGTTCAAGGTCCCGCAGGCTGAAACCCCGGGGCCGCTGGAGGCAGGCGGGCACAGCGCTGCTCCCTGGGCTGTGCCATCACGGATTGCTTTCCTGCTCAGTCCCTAACCTCTCTCGGTTCCGCAGCCCCGTTCCTTCCCGGCAGTGGCGGCGGCTGTGCCGGGATGGAGCGGCTGTGGGGGCTCTGGCTGCGCCACGGCCGCTGGATGAGGAGAGCCGGCGGCAGCGCCTTGCATTGGCCCTCCCAGCCCTGCTTCCCGATCAAGTGGTCACTGTTGTCCTGGAGCATATTCCAAGGAAAACTAGGGTGAGATGCACCCCTAGGTATGCAGTCTTTAAACACTTGACGTTGTATAAATTCCTCTGTGGGGAAGATAGTTACCTCGAACCTGGCTCTTCCAGGTAACCCAGATATTGGGTTAAATCACTCTGGAAATGCCTTAGTCCTCTTCAGGAGGAGCTGGAACAACTTGGAGTGGACAAGTGAACAGCTCTAATCGACAGCATCCCACAGCTGAAGCCAAGCTTGGCGACCAGGCTGTAAGGTGTGTGGAAAGAGACACCTCTGGTAGCTGCACAGTTTCCTGCAGGACCCTGACCCATGGCCAGGCTTCCTAAATACTGCCGGGGTGGAAACAGCAGTTAACAGACCTGGGGACACGCTTCTCAGCACACTAATATGAGTTTTTGCATTTTAATGTTTCTACGTTACAAACCAGGCTACAGAGTTTTTTGGTTTCTCATGACACTTGTAGTCCAATCCAAGGTGTTTACAATGGGATTTTGAGTTATTCAAATTTTTAGTACAGATTCCTAAATGAAGTCCCTTACCCAATCCTTATCAAGTCTCTTGGATATCCTGATTATGAATAACAAAGTTGTTAAGTGCTCTTTTTAAAAATTATTATTGTTATTAATGCCCTTACAGGGTATTACCTTAATGAACAATTATCATAATTTTGTGATGTTTGTGCATTCTATGCATTTGCTTTATGTGCCAAAAGCTAAAATAGATATTCAATTAGGAATGAAAAGACTTTAGCAATGTTTTCCATTTCTGACCTTTACACCTTTTCTGCTGCAGTAACTTTTGAATCTTATAACGAAGATACCAACTTGATTCATACTCATGTAGAAGTTACTGTGAAATATTGAGAAACCTGAATTGAAGGCTAATCCTCTGGGGAAATCTGGCTTGGTTTAAAAAAACCCTAAAAACTCTCCTAACCCACAGCTTGTATTTTTTTGGGGGTAGGTTGTAATGGTGGATTTCTTCTCTGTTTGTGGTTTTTTTCGGGATGCAGTATGGGACCTTCTAAACAATACTGCCTTATAAGCTTCACTATAGACAATATTGTAACAGGAGTGAAAGTAAATTTGTATTTAAAGATACATGTACAGTAGTTATTGCCATCTAGTGTTCCCATACCTTTATGGCATCAAACAGTCACATTATGGGAACTGTCTTGCAGCTTCCATCCGCTCTTCATTTTGCTTAAGCAATGCTGATAGGATGCTTATATGTATTTGAATAGAAAAAATCATTTAAACTGAACATTACTGCATTTTTTCAGTGAGTGAGAGACTCATGGTGAAACAGTAATTTCAGACAGAAAGATATAAGCCGTTCATATGAGTATATCCTAATTCAAGATAATGTGGGCAAGGATGACAGATGAACAAGTTATATGTTTGAGAACTTTATCTGAAAATATATTATGGAAAATATATGTAAGAAGAACTGATGCTTATCAAAGTAAATATTCCATGAGTGAATTAGTGAATTCTCTTAAGAGTTCCCAGGAGGGCTCTGCCATTAAATCAACTTCGAGAAGTCCAGTGGGACTAAATGGTGAATTTTTTGGTGTATAGGAAAGAAC
Source organism: Ploceus nigricollis (assembly GCA_013399945.1). Taxonomy (NCBI): domain Eukaryota; kingdom Metazoa; phylum Chordata; class Aves; order Passeriformes; family Ploceidae; genus Ploceus; species Ploceus nigricollis. Next base: position 791,425 of record VXBC01013296.1, read on the forward strand.
TGTAAATGAGTTAATGAAGGACTTTTCAGTCCCCAGTTTCAGGAAGTATGCTTATGCATAAGCATATGTGTTTTAATTATGGTGTTATTGTAAGATGCTATTTATATCTCAGTAGCACTTAGCAGTCCCAGTGAAGATTTGAGCTCTGGAACGTGGGCTGTGAGGTGGGAGTCAGGAGGCTGAGGGTGTTGCTAATGAATCTCCATTCTTGTTTGAGCTGTCACCAGTTGCTTCTAGAGCAGGAGGGGGAAGAACGTGAACATAGTTTCCTGTTACTGATGTAGACTGGGGTAGAAAGCAATACAGTGGGTTTTTTTCTATGACAAGAGAAGTTTGCGTTCAGGGACCCAAACTAATCTCCTCGATCCAAGTCTCAAACCAAATGCAAAAGTCATTGCAGACCCTTCTTAGTTTTAATTACTGTGTCAGACCCAAACTATCATGCAAATCTCAGTACTGCCTGAAAGATATTTTAGTGAGTTACATGTTCACTGACAAATTGAATTTGGGGAGTCCTGTGTACAGCATTATGTGTTAAATTATTCACAGTTCTTGAAGTCTTTATCTTTAAAGCCTGCCCTCTGGTATAGTCTCCGTATGGCTCAATTCACAGCTCTACCTGAACAGCTGTTAATGAGACCTGTGGTAGTACTAGATGTATATATAGCAACATTTATGCTAAAAATGGCCATAGGGGAGATAGTTTCTCTGGCTACATTAAAGATCTTATGCACCTCCTCTTTTCCTTATAAATCTGTTTATCACTTCTGTCTAGGTTTTTATTGTATTTTATTATAGAACGAAATTTTTCAGAAGAGCTTGGTTGGTATGTAGATAATAAAAGAAGAACTTATTTTGTTGGAACTCCTGAGGTTTTTTTAAGGAATATTGTTTTCTACTACATGGAGTCTCCCTGTGATGGCTTTTTCTTATACTTTTGTACCTTTTCTTTTCCTTTGTTTTCCTCATCTTTAATTTTCATTTTTTTCCTCTACAAGAATCAGTTTGTCCTTGTGGACTGGTATCCATCCTGGTAGGAGTACCCCTGACAGTTACCTCTGCTTTTGTGAGATTTTTGGTCATAGTTTGTTGATTTTGGACTGTCAGTTCCTATAGATAAGAAAGGCTTATAGCACAGTTTGAAGAAGCAGCTCTCCCTGCTCTGAAGCTCAGTGCAGTGTCCAACTGCTTGTTTAAATTGTGTCTGTGTGTCTGTTTACGGCTCTCATCGATAAATTTTCCTGTCACAGATCCAGTGCAGTGCCAGACAGAAAAATGAGAGCTGCACAGCATATCTGTGAGTGTTCTTTGCCTTGTGAAGGCAGCTTGGAGGGCAGCTGGGGCCTGCAGCCTACAAATGGGCTGTGCTTGTACAGTGTGGATGCCAGCAGCTGGAGGCACAGTTTTCCTGAAGTGGTCAATGGACACGGGAAGTGGCAGATACATCAGCTTCAGCCCCAGCTTCCCCGGCCTGACCAGCTTAGGTTCAATGTTGTTATCACCCGTGTTCCTTCTGAGCCCTCCACCACCATGGCCACAGGTTTTTTTCAGCTTTGTTCATTCTATCCCACAAGTCTTGTGCCAGCCCTCTCTAACAAGAGCCGGTCTGTGGTGATGTCAGTGTGAGAAAATGTCATGTGTTCATAGTTTCTGACAGCATTATGACCTGCCAAAGGAGGCTACTTATGTGACCCTAACAATAGGGCCTGGATTGAAAGTCATCTTAGGAAAATCTAAAATCCTTGTGCTGTGCTGTAGGTCAAGTTTTAACTTTTCTGAGGCTGATAATCATCCCTCAGGAATACTAAGAGGTGTTCACCCAGAGCAGGATTACATGTATTGTTCAGGACGGAGAAAGGCTCTTGTTTTATTTTGATGCAGCACACCTACGTCTTTGGGTTCTTTTTTCTGCAAGCCTGATTGGAGGCATGTAGTAAAAATAGGTCCCCTTTTTGTCACACTGAATGAAAAAAGTACATTTCTTATGCTTTGTGGTATAGGTTGGTGAAATTATAGTCTTAAGAATGACAAGCTCTTGACACATCTCCATTAATGGAAGGCTTGACTCTATACTCTTCCTGCATAAAGAAACACCAGTTGCTCCCTTACAAATAATGACCATGGGTTTCCAATACCACTTTTGAGGTAGGCCATAAGCTAAATTGAGACAGAAACAAAGTGCCTTGTTCCCTCTCTTCCAAATTCCTACTCAAGCGCATCCTGCTCAAGTATCTACTCAAGTTCTTTAGCATCCCCTGTGCAACTCTCCTTGATATCCTAATTTCTGAAATTCCATAGCTGTGATAATATGTTGGAACATTTCTAACAGTATGGTAGGTACTGAGCTATCTCAACATTCTCAGCCTTTTGCAGAGATAAACTTGCAAAAGTTGCAAATGATTTGGGCTGAACAGATCCTTCAGAGGAGATGAGGAATGTGCATGTTGATGGTATATTGTGAATAACAAGAGCAGCTACAAAAAAAATTAACTCATCCTGCTCTTTCTCAATTTATAGCAATTTCTATTGCTGCAAACCTCAGCTTTGTTCATACTGCAACCAATGGGAAAAAAAACCCAAACACCAAAACCATGGTGAGAAATACACCAGTATTGTAAAGGGTTGTATTTTTATCAAAAATAAGAATCATTAGTTTTTAAGATTTTTTTTCCCTCTCAAGAGTTTATTCTGCAGTGCTCAGCAGTTTCTCAGGCTGTTGATTTCAGAAGGAGTTAAGGGCACCCAAAGTTAATAGAATAGTTAACAGAATAAATTAATTTGGAGGCAAATCTATACTTGTCTACTAAGCATCGTATACCTATTTACATGACATGAACACTCTGGCTTGAGCTACCTTATTTTTTTGTAAGATCAGGTGTGCAGGCATATAAATATTTCTTTAAGAAACAGGCTTTTTAAAAATATTAAAAATATATAACTCTAGATATTTAACCCATCATTCCTAGATAGTTACAACTTCTCAAGTGAAAAATAAACTGCCCATTTTGTGTACACTTGCCTGCACACGTTTTGTTAAGATGGGAATAAATTCCTTCATGTATACACCAGTGTCTTCTGTTTTCCTGCAGCAAGTACTTTCTTTGATTGATGTACTTGGAAGCGATCCTTATCCTCATTCATTTTAATTGAGAGTAATGAATTTAGAGCTTTTATATGAACAGATTGGCTTCATTCCATTTATAACTTTCCTCACCTTTGCTAGGAACACAGCCTGCTCAGGGCTGCATTGGAAGAGGTTCAGAACTTAGTGCAGCATTCCTGGAGAGGACAGTATCCCGTGAGGAGTAGCCATCTGTTTATAGACAGACTGATATTTCCTAACAGCTACGGTTTTTGTAGGCAGGTTCTTCCTCCCCACCACTACCACTGAGGAATTGCTAATCAGGAAATAAGCTTCTTCCCTTCTCTGATTTGCACAAGGTAGAGTACAGTGTCCACAACAGTGGTTCAAGTTGCTTTGCATTCAGTGTGCTAATGGCATTTGGGGAAAACTTGAGAATAGAAGAAAGACTTGTCTTTCTGGTGGTTATGTCCTTTCAAGTGGATGCTCTTGGCATGAAAGATAACTGCTAGACTGTGGTCACTTACAAATGTGGAAACACTGAAATTGTCTAAGGTTAGAAATATTTCAATTTCACATTTCCTTATGTTCACTCAAATTTCTTATTTGCAAGACTCTTAGAAATAAGGGATGTAATTTTCCTGCTCCTTTTCAATTTTGAAGGTTACTCTAAACCTGGTGTTAACCAAACCCCCAGGTGTTTATCTTTCTTATTTATATGGAAACTTTTCACTTTGGTGGACACCTGCTGTGGGAGAAATCCCACTGCCATTTTATATTCACAAGCCATGTGGCTGTTTGCACACTGATGATGTAATGGCTTTGTACCTATGGAGAATGTGAGGCAGCATAGGGATAAACTGGCAAGCACTGGCAGTACTGTGCTTGCAAGGAGCTGCCAAGCTGTCCCTGACTTAGTGATCATCAACAAGAGAATCGCTCCTTTTTGGCACACTTTACCAAGTGTGAAGTAATCAGTAAAGTTATTTGCATCAGTCAAAGCAATTGGTGTGGCTGTGCCGATTTATCCCAGATGAAGGTCACTTTGTTACTGAAATGTGCAAAAATAAGGTGCTGAGTAGTAGTCCCCTCTGCTTTAAAAATTCTTTTTGTCTTAACTCATTGTCTGGACAGGGTGGCCTGGGGATAGTGTTAGTTGCAGTGACTGTCTGTTGCAGTGCAGAAGACTTGCAGAAGACATACAGAGGGTGCCTTCAGGGCCCGTTATTAATTCAGCTCCTGCTTCAGCAAGGGTCTTGGCTGGTTTTGGAAAGCTTTTGTGTTTGTCCTTAAGAGGAATGTACTGACTGTGCCTAATCACAGGTATTTGGGAATGGTTTCCTGTGCACCCCTACACTGCACCTCTAGCAGAGATCTGGGCTACGTGCCAGTCATCCCTCCAGCATGGTGAGACAAACTGGGATCCAGACTTCCCTCCTGGAGCTGGATTAGCACTGCCATGCTATCAGTACTAATGAATAGTTTTGTCAGTAAAGGTATCAGGAATGACTCAGAGAATATAGAAGAAGCAGCTCTTTTGAGTAGAAAGATATTTTTAGAGTGTTGCTCTTCTGTTCATAACAGCGCCTAAATGCTGGGTGAAGTCCAGCAATGGTGATAAGGCTGAATTGTTTACTCAGTCCCAGAAACAGCATTGTCAAACCATTTGTAATTATCCTTTAAAAACTTGGACAATTCTTTGAGTCTTCATCAATACTCCTACTATGATTACCGTTATTAATTCACATGTAATTTCCTCATACACTGTTGCTGGCATTACTTCTTTAAATTCCTAGATTGCATAAAAGGCAGAAGAGAGTTTGCTTCCATCCTGCAGTATTTTCTGCACACTGCTGGTTTTCATACTTAAATTCACAGTTAACTGTAGGGCTGATTGTCTCCTTTGCCTCTGTGGGGGAAGGGAGATGTTTTGTCGCTGAGGCACAATACCTCCCACGCTTACTCTTGGGTTCCTGCCGTTTAAGCACACACCCCATGTTCCTGGCTCTGCCTTAAGGTGCAATCCATCTCCAAATTAGTAAGAAAAAAACCCCCTGAAGTCGAGCAAAGTACAATCAAGCCTCTTGGAAATTAGTTAAACACTTAGAAGGGTATATTTAAAAGCAAACTTTCTGCAATCAACAAAGTACAGCTTTCATCATGTGTTCCTGGTCAGAGGCTTCCTTTCCTCTTGATGGCCATTTAGCTTTTTTCTGGGCAAGCCATCTCACATGAATTTCCCTCCTGTTAGTCTGTGCTTCAGCTGTGCTTTGATTTTGTTTACCCTGTCAAAGCTTACTGGCTTTTGTACATAGCTGCCATTCAGCTATTTCAGGTTTTGCAAATGCATATATGCAATGTTACATGCAATGTACAAATACATTCTTCAAAGAAGATGTCAAAACAACTTTCAGCTCGTTTTCAGCAGTATCTAATTATAGATACATAATTAATGAGTCTGACATTTATCTTTCTTAACACAAAAGACCACACTTACAAATAAAAGCCTTTTCTACAGTACATGTAATAGCTTGAGCATTAGTTGAAGAGAAATGAGAATTTAGAGCATGGTATATTCTGAGGAAATAGAAGTATTTCTTAGCAAATAAAATACAGGTTGTTACTGTGGTTGCTTACAACGGTTACACCTTGATACTATAGAAGGAAATTCTGATATCCAGTTACTAAAAATAAATGGTAACTCTCCAGTAGAAAGGATAAAAATTTCATTAATGTAAAGGCATCTTTCTCAGAAAGCATCTACGTACTGTGTCTGCAGCTGTTTTAGATAAGGGGTGCTATTTTCTTTCTTGTTTACTCAGTGCATTTGACATCAGGTATAGACAGTGTCTGTCTTTTTGTTGGTATTGAGGAGTATCCATTTATACATTCCTTTATAACATTTCACATACTCAACATATTAATCTAGTTATTAATAAGGCTAATGGTACAGGGCAAACTCCTTCAAATATCTTTATTGGCCATTTGCATGGAAGAATGGCCATATTGTGTGCCATTATGCTTCACCTATTTCAAGAGGTGAGTACTATTTCCCATATTTCTTACAGTGTAAAGCAGTTTCATTTGGGACAGTAGGATTCTTTGGAGTCTTTCAAGTGTATTTCTGGATATGATTTTGACTTTCTTCCATGGGAAATTAATCACAGTCAGCCTTTTGTCCTATAGCAGTACCTAGTCTCTGATGAGACAAATAGAGATATTTTGTGATTTACAAAAAGGATGAATCAGTATGTCTGTGGAGCCTTATGTTTTCTATATATGTTTATTTTCTTAAATACAAGCTGGTATACATAAAGTGCCAGTAACACAACATCTGTATTTTTTTTTATTCTGTGAAGAAGAAAGGGAATAATGAACTGAGTAATATTTCAGTGGCTTAAGCTTTGAAGCCGATACTTCGGTGAAGTGGATGGGAGCTGGGGAGAGAAGTGAGTTCATATTTTTCTCTGCTATTGTCTAGGCAAGGACACTTTGCCTAATTGAAACGGTCTCAGCTTATGAGGCAATGGATATATCTTAATGCTTTTGCTTAAAGAAATCTAATTGTTTGTCCTTATTCCTTAGTACTACTTGAGTGAGTCATAGGAAAAGCTGCTGGTGAACATTATTTGTCCTTTTGCAGTGACAGTGTGAAAGTTCAAGGTTCTCTATTCCATACTTGATAAATTTAAATTAGTTTTTAAACTTGCTCTTTGCATTCAAACATAGTAATAAATAAGTGTATTATCTTTTTGCATGTTGTAATGGTAATATATGTTTTGGTTAGATTTAGAAACTTTGGTTATATAAATTTGTGACTCGTATTTGCAAGTTATCTGTAGTTTGTAGTAATGGGCATTTAAATCCAGCTATTTATAAAATAATACTCTTGAGGATTTCCTTCTGTGAAAGTGGAGGAAAGAATGACTCAGCATCCAGAAGAAAATACCTGTTCTGCACATGCACAGCCTGTATGATGACAGTGTTTACACGAGATACCACTTGCTGAAGTGATACAGAAACTTATTCAGCCAGCATTTTGTCCTCAGTGTGTGTGTTTGCATGTTCCAGGTATTTGGGCCTGAAGCTGCTTAAACAACAAGCAAATTGGACAGTTATATTGCAATGGTAGGAAATGAGCATGCCTGAGGGCCCATTTGGGAACCTTTTGGGAGCATGTCCTTGCTCTGAAGAGCTGGCCATCTGAGCAGTTATAACAGGCAACAGGAAGAAAAAAAAAGAAAAATGCAAGATTGAAACAACTTTCTTGATTCTAAGCATGGATTGGCACAGTAACGCACCTTCCCTGGACTATTGTTTAAGAAGGGTCTAGACTCTCTCTCTTCACCTTGGCATCCCAACTGTAGCTCAAGTTTTAGTGTTCTGTTTCTTCAGCTGCTCCTGCAAACTAAGCCCAAAAAATGTTGTGGCACGAAGGAATGTACATATGGCAGACTGGAAGGGGCTCTGGAAAAGGACTCTGGAAAAGGAAACCAAACAGAAATCTTCAGTTTGGACTTCAATCTCTCTGGCTGACTGTGAGTCATCAGGAAAATAACAGTCACAAACTCTGTTCCCCTCATCATCACCTCTGCATGTTGCTCCAGGTTTGGTGTCAAGGTTCTTGGTGTTTCCCTTTCCTTTTGGTGTCATCTCTTCATACAACAATACATCTAGTTTTCATTTTAAGAGTTGCTCTAAAGAAACAAATTTATCCATTTACTTTTAGCTGTAGAAAATTATGGTTTGGTTTGTTTTGGTTTGTTTGCAAGTGCAGATTTCCAGCTTTTTCTACAAGATGGCATTTAAGGTTTAACTTAGTCCTTGTCTATCGTTCCTTTCAGTTGTAGGTGGCTTCCTCTTTCTTTCTGATTCTGGATGAAGGCTTAGTTAAATGCCTATTTAAGAACTGATGAGCAATTTAAAGGATTTAGGGGAACATTCTGTGCTATTATATGCAAGTACATGCCATGCATGGCTCCCTGTGTTATTAACCTGGCAGTCATTTCGTGCATGACTCCCCATCTTATTAAGCTAGCAGTATGGAATATTTGATTTACTAAACTGCTATGAACTACCTAGTGTGCTAATACAGGAATATAACTTTTAAATTTCTCTGGAATATCTATCTTTGGAACAGATTCAGGAATACAACAATATTATTTTGACAGCTGTGCTGTTTCTAAAGTCTATTTTAGTAAGCTTCACAGAACAGGTGGAGAAGTACCTGTGATTTGAATAAGCCATACAATGACTGAAAATGAAAGCCATCAGATTAATTAGGGCCCTTCAGAATTCTGCAGGCATTGCAAGCCTGGGTCTGTGGTGTACAGTTAAGTGTTCAGTGTGCAGAGCTTGTGGGAGTTACCTACAGGTGCATGTAGTTCTCAATCTAAAACTCTACTCCAACATTTTGGAAACTGCGTATATCCAAACTCTTCCTACATCCTGGGCTTTTGTTTCCATAGCAACATTCATGGCCATGGGATTTACTGGGGACGGTGGGGAAGGAATGTATATTTGTTGGCTTGGTTCAATGCCAAATGGAGTAGGAATTATATATGCAGGATGTTGGATTCTTCCTTTAGTGTCCATTTCAGCTGGCATCTAATGTCATCCAGATAATTGCAAGCCACTCTGCCATCATTCAGCCAGCTGCATAAAACAAAACAAAGAGAAATTTAGGATTAAAAGGAAGGAATAGCAATTTAAAAGGTTTTTAAATGTTGTTTTCTCTCTTTCTCAATCAGTAGTACTTAAAAGCCTTTAATTTACCCCACCCCTTATGCCCCTTCAGCGACACACACACACACTCGCATTTGTATGACTTTGAGTGCGCCTGGCTTGATGATAATATGTGAGCACTGAGCTGCCCAAGAAAGTGCCACAAGCAAGAAATGAGGTCAGATAATGACATCCAAAACCAGAGCAGAGGGAATCATTCAGCATCCTCTGGTAGTTTGATTGCAGCTAAGAGTGTGAATCAGCTCCACTTTTATACCTCCTTTATGTTGAAAGTTCTCTTAGTACTTTGTGTGTGTGCTTTGGATTTGGAGCAGGCATCTGAATCACAAATGCAGCATAATGCCATACATACAGTATGGGTCATCAGAGGCTTATTTACCTAGAAGGATGGTGATTTCAGAGGGCTGTGGAAGCCTCCCTTGAAATGTGCCTGTGCTCTGCGGTACTTTCAGCATTGGCACAAGCTGTGAATGTGCATTCAGGGGGAGCTGTGTGGAAAGTGAGCCCGTTACATGTGGAGGAAGGAGGATATGGAAGCCCTGCTAGGGCTGGCTGGGGAAGCATGTGCACACAGCTGCCTGGTGCAGGGAGAGCTGCACAGTGTGCATGTGTGTCAGGGGATGTGCTGATGACTTGGCTTAGCAGAACATACACAAAATATAGGCTCGATAATGGGTCCTATTCAGCAAATTCAGTACCCTGCTCAGCAGAGACCATGAGAGCCTGGGAAACCAGCTCTGGATAGGCTGAGATGAGGAAAACTTAGCAAAACACACTTGGTGTGGCCAAAAAGCCAAGGGCAGATTGAAAAGTGGTTTAACTCCTTCCCATTTGAACTTTGGAGAAAAAAAATCTCAAATTTTAGCAGGAAATTGAGTAAGTGTTCTGTGTGAAGCAGGTCTGTCAAAGGACAGTCAGTAGTCCTAAATGTAATAAATCTGCATGCATTTTAGAATATCATTATATCTTATTAACTTTTTGTGAGATCCATCTGCTTATCTCCTGTCCTTCATTACACTCATCAATTTTTCTTCTTGCATTAATTTTTGTTCCTGTTTTTATAGATGCCTGCCTGCCTTCACACTTTCCCTTCCTCTTGAGAAAAAAGTGATTTCTTGTTTGCTTTCAGGGATCAATGTATTTTTTCCTTTTGTTTGCTATGGTGGCAGGTTATCTCTTCCTACAAGAACTCCTTATCAAAGCTGGACTCTGCTTACCTTGCTGATCTCTTCTGCTCTCTTTCATTTTCATTTGGATGATTAGGTCTCAGGTTTGTAAATGCTTTTCACTTCTCTCTTTGTGCAACAGAGAGTCCCATATTTTTTCCTGTTGTCAGCTGACCCTAGCCATGAGATGAAATAACCTTTGCAAGAGAAGTGGTCAGCCAGACTATGAGAGATTTTTAGTTAACATTGGAGGTCAAGCTAAGCCTCTTAATTCACTAGAAGAGAGGCTGTCTAAGTGTTTTGGAATCATTCCATTCATAAGGAAGAAAATGAATGGTCCTGAGTAAAACAGGGTTGCTACTTAGTCTTTGTTGGTCAGCTCTACACCCAGATATTAATTATTCAAGAAACCTCACATTGACTGTATAAACTAGGAAAAAAAAAATCTAATTTAGTTCTATACACAGGTAAGTCAAGTCCTGCCAAGTGTTGGTAATTATCAAGGCAAATTCAATCACAATAAACGTATTCTGTTCATTTATCTGAGCAAATAAAATGATAAAAAAATACCATTGCAGGTAGAATTCCTGTGTAAAGAATACAGACAAGTGTCTCAGTTGATAGTCTGTTTTTTTTTTTCCTGTGGGTAACCAAGGTGAAGAACAAAGTGCCCAAAGGTGAATAGTATCCCTGACTAGAGGCACTACTTACACTAGGAAAATAGGGACACAGGGTATGATGGAGTGATTGTGGGTGAGCAGAACAATACAGAAGAAGGAATGAGAACCTAAGTGTGGAAAGCCTTAATGGCAAGCATTAGAAATGCTTCTAGCCTGGATCATATCCCCAACAACTGCAGTTTTGCAGAGATGTTTTGTTATTATTTTTTTTTCCTTGTTTCTGTGTGAATCACTTACCCACAGTTACTGTCTACTGTGTTAACTAAGCAAGACAGAGCAGGTTCAGTCAGAAAACTTCTAATGGTGGGGCTGCTAATTCATCCAAGTCATCCATGCAAATAGTTTAATTTGACAAATTTCTTTCTGGAAACATGTAAAGTTTCAGCCTGGTTTCCTGCTGGTTCACCCACGCAGCTGCTGGAAGCATGCCAGCTACAAAGTGAGATGCACAGGATGTGGAGGTTGTTTGGCTGTTCTGCCAGGTGGGCTACCCTGGCCTGGGGCTCCCAGATTTCCAGGCTGCTGCCTGCAAGCCAGGGCAGGTGGGCAGCCAAAGGTGTGAGACAGCCCACCAGGCAGCCTGGGATGGAGCTGCAGTCACCTCCTCTTTTGGAGAGTATTTCTGAATTGATGAGCAGAATAAATTCATCTCAGGAGCAGCAAAATTCTCTTTGAATGCATTCTCATTTTCTGCTTTAAAAGTAGAAGAAACAAGGGCAGGAAAACTTACTGAAGGACAGAGAAGGAAGCATTACTCCTTTCAATTAATGTATCTTTCCTCTACGTATTACCAAAATTAAAGCTGGAGAAACATTTTTGAACAAAGCTGTGAAGCTCACTCTCATACAGAACTGTAGGCCCAGAAGCCAAAGGCAAGTAAGATGAAGCTAAAGGTTTTTTCACTTGTGAGAAGATTGCATGGCTTCAGTTAAATGTGTCCCTTTCAATCAGGTCAGTTAATCCAGAGGAAGAATTGTGCTGAACATATTTTAATAGGTTTGAACCCTAATTTTGCCAACTCAAATCAAAGGGACTGGGATGGCAATCCATCCAGTCTGAAACACGGAAATGTCTTCCCAGGAAGCCTCCTGCTGGCTCGTGGATTAGCCGGTATGCAGTGGCCAGCCATCACCATCAGCAAGCAGCTGTCACACCCTTTGGCTGAGCTGGGGCTGCTGCTGGCTGTCCAGTGCACTACACAGCTTGCTGTTTTATTCGCTTGCTTGCATTTGCTAGGTTTTGGGGACTGAATTATTCATACGGTAGCAATTGTCAAATGAGCTGGGCCAGAGAAACTCATTTTCTTGCAGGACCCAACCTGATGTGGCAGCGAGCTGTTATGTACTACCAGAATTAGCAGCTGCTGCCTTTTAGAGAGGCAGTGCTTCACTGATGTACCACTAGAAAGGCGGCTGCCAAGAGATGGCCCTGAATGTTTCAGAGGCAGCTGTTTGCCTGGAGAAGGTGCTGACATTGCTTTGCAGATACCATCCAAAGCTGATAACAAAAACAGAACCATGCCAAATGAATGAGGAGACGGGGAATGTCTTAATTCTGAGTTTTGTAGCAGATTTGACCTGTGCTTTCCCATTTTCCTCTTTTCTGCTTATGTGGACCACCAGCATTGCACTAAGGTTATAGATATGTAAGGATGGATTCCTCTGATTCCTCTTGTTGAGTCTGGATATGACTGGGCACAACTGCAGTTTCCTCCTAACAGCAAAACACAGTTGTCTAGAGCCTGCCCTTCACCTCAATTAGTGGTTGCTTTGCAAGTAATCAGAACTGCTGTGCCTGTGGGAATGCAGGTCATGTTGCTGAGGAAGCCCTGCCTACTGTGCACAGTAAAATATTCATGTGTACCAACACTGTCCACATATCACTGGAGACATGAAAACACTGAAAATCATAGTCCTTTAACTTCTCCAGAGCTGCTGCAGCATTTCCTCTCCTCTTCCCCTCCCTGCCACCACAGACTTTCTCAGAAGTTTCTAAAACTCTGTCCAAGTCAAAAGTTTACTCTGAAACCAGTACTCTGTACTTTCTATATTCAGACATGAGGACTCAGTCATGCCCAAGTCAAGCTCCCGTTCATCTCAGGAAAACTTGGTCCCTTGGTTGTGGAGGCTTTAAAGGCTGGAGAAAAGCTTTAGGGCCTGTAGACTCTTGCTGGTCTGATCTGTCCAGTAGGAAGCCTAAGGAGAAACCTAAAGCAGTGCTGGAACTTGGATTTTGGGTCAAACGTAAGAGGAAGGGCAAAAAAAAGCGATGCTGCTAGAAACTGAAGGCAGGCATAATTGGTTCATGCAGTGAGAGTAATTAATCACTGGAACTCAAGGAGTTTAAGATATCCTCTACTGCTTGTAACCAGAGTGGAATATCTTCCTATACCTCAGCCACAAGAAAGGAGCTTCAGATAGAACTCATTGTGTTGAATCTTTCGTCTGTGCTATGCTGGAAGCCCTGAATATCATGGTTCCTACTGAACAAGGAATCTGTGAATAACTGCTATTAATTTTTGCCTTTTTTTTCCTTCACTAGTGGTTACTTTGAAAGCAAAATAGGAATGAAATCTTACAGCTGAGTTTGACATCACAGATGATATTTTAGTCTGTTAAAACGTCTACAATTTTTTGTAAATTCAGCTAATTGCGGTATTGTTAAAAAATGAGATTTTTCTCCAAGAAAACACTTTCTAGACTTCTTAGCCTGTGTTACACATAATGGAATAAGCAGGTACAAGCCAGATAACAAAAGCACCCTCTACAGCATTCCCTCTCTCTCATTCATGAAGCACTACTTGCAGGCAATGTAATCTAAAAAAACTGTAATGGTTTAGGTGCTGTTGCATTACATTCTTTATGATCAGAAGAAACTATAATCAACAATTCTGCTTTTTCTTCTATTGTAATAAATAGTAAAAACTAGCAGTTCCTTTTAAAATAGCTTTAAGTGGCACTACAGATCAGACCAGTGAAGAATTGTTTGCCTTACAGATTATGAACTCATGAAGGATTTCTTGATTATCCCTTTTCTTGGTAATATCATATAATTAACTTAGCAACATTCTGAGTTTTAATAAAGATTTTTATTACTGTATTATACAAACAAGTTTCGTTTTTCCAGGTCCGCATGTAGGAGAAGTGTTAGCAAAAATAAATATTCTAATCACTTTTGTCAAAACAAATTACTAACAATGTCTTTACTATTCTGCATGTGAGAGCTACTTGTAACATTCATTAATCTAACAGTTTATGATTTTGATTTCCAGATGGAATGATTAGCATTTCTAAGCTTGATATTCAGACTGCAAAAATAAGCCTTTTTCAGGGGTCACTGGAGGCAAATAATTTAAGTCTAACACTTTGCCCAGTTAAACATGGTGGTTCCTAAGTAATTAATTTAACATATTTTTTCTGATGCCTTTTTTTTAAATATGATTTTTAAAAAATAATTATCATATGAAATGGTGAAGTCAACTGTTATTATCTCAAATAGCTACAAAGGTAGGTCACTTTTACAATTTTAATATTTTCTTTTGTTTTCTTACATCCCTTTCTGATCAAGAATATCACACCTCACCATACTGCAAAACTAGAATAACAGAATCTGTGATTGGGAAAAAAATTAATTTTTCTTGATTTTGTGTGTGAATGGAGCACCAACATATTGTGACTGATCACAGACTGACATAATGTTGGTCAGTTTCAAGTGTAGAGAGCAGTGGGTGAAGCTAAATGTACACTTCTATATTCAAATTGTGAGTATTATTTAACAGGTCTAGTGGGTATCTGCTGGCATACTTGGTAGTAATTAATCTTAGCTTCATTCTTTTTAGCCTAATTCTTATCTATATTTTCCTTCAAGTCATCTGCAGAAGGAATGGTGACAGAATTCTTATTCTCTGTGAAGAATCTGGCCCTGCAAAACTCTAGTGGCTTCCCTTTCTCCTACAAATAATATCAAGTTGTTCCTTTGGTTGGAAGAGCTGAGATCGTTTAGCAACCTATATGCAAAACCATTTGATTACTTTTTATAATTTCAGAGTTTGTAAATTCCCAGCCTTATTCTGCCTAAAGAACTGGATGTGGTGCTGGAGACCACATGACTATTGCCATGTCAGTTGTCTGAGAAAAGAAATGCCTTCCTCACCCCAAACGATTCCCTTGAAGATTGAAATCCTTTGAAATCTCCTTGAAATTCCAGCCACTGTTTGTTTTACCTTGAGAGATTTGTTTCTCTGGGATTTGCAGATGTTTGCTGTAGTTTAAACTGAATTTAACTGCTTCAAACTAAGTGACATATTATTGCATCAAATCTGACACAAACACTAAACTTGCATCCTGGCTAGTGCTGCAAATGCTGTTGAACAAGACTGTTAAAATCCAGATACTCTGGTATTTTGGTAGCCTGAACAGCACTTTTTGATCTTGGCTGTGGCCTGAGGATTGACAACAAACAAATCTAGGCAAAATGCTGAGTGATGTTGCTGGGGCAGTGGGAATAGAAACCTCTCCTCTTTTGGGAGTCAGCAATAAGTTTAGTAGCAAAGTTGCAGCAAGTGGTCAATTTCACAGCTGGAATGCTACAGCAATACACTTTTGAAAGGGGTGTAGAATTTTATTTTCCTTCTACAACAGAGTTAGCTGTTCAAGGTGATAAAAAGTATGAAATTTACACAGCCCTTTGGATGCCCTGTAGTTTCCAAAGGAAAGATGCTGACTTGGTGGCTCAAGACACAGACTAAGAAGAAGAGGCTGCTGCTGCAGGTTTAATACAAAATTTTAAGTATTAAAAAACACTTAAAAAAAGCAAAGCCTTTCTTTTTCCCCATATTTTTAGGTGCATTTAACTCCATTTCTATAGAAATCTAAGATTAATTTAGCAAGTTCATGTCAGAAAAGTGCTTATAGTCTTTGCAAGGTGCTTGAAAATAGCTGGCAGTACCTGAAAGCTTTGGAATGTAGACTGAGTAATGCTCCTAAGTGCATAATGCAGAGAAGAAATGCAGCAAGAAAATGAGTTGAAAAGTTAAGAATGTGATTACTACCTGTTATGGAAACTTTGTAAATGGCGTAAGAGCCAACACTGTCTCGTCTCATACTTTGCTTGAAAATTTTTAAGTTTTTAAAACAGGCACCATGTCACTCATATTGTAAGTTGCATAAGATGTGTAGTTCTACGTCCAAGCAGTGAAACCACTAATGCAGCTAGTGTTTTAAATTTAATTTGTGTAATTTAATGCTTTATGATATAGGCATGATTTTGGAAATTTTTTGCTGAGTGATATTGATGGTGAAATTTTAGGAATCCTGGTAAGGCACTTAGTTGCTCTATATTTTTAGTTTATTGAGGGAAATTTTAGCAACTTTTTTTTTTTAATTCTTGCAAGTTTAAGGATTTTTATATTTTGAAACCCTAAAAACCCAGGGAAAAGCCAAATGAAATTAATAAAAAAACTATTAAAGCTATTAACTTTTCAGAGAGAACTCTAGTGGGGATAGAGCCTGTGAAGACCTATATCTGAATTCTCACATTCTGTAAAATCAGCATTCTGAATTAAAAATGATGAAGAGTACACCCTTCTGCTACAACAGATGAGCTTTATAGACAAAACATTTGTTTATGTTTATCTGTGTTCACAATTATTCTGAAAAGTCCAAAGAAAGAGAATAAATGTTTTCCTGAGGAAAAAATGTTTATAACTGAATTTTAAAATAAAAGCAAATTTTATTCATTGTTAAGATCAAAGGGAAAATACTTATTTTTAGTGCATGGATATATATCTAATTTGGTTGTCTGGTTCTAACACAAGCAAATTCATTAAGTTAGGAGACAGGGAAGTAGAAATATATCTTTAATAAATGTAGTCATTAATTTTGAGGAATTGAAATGAGTATGAGAATTAAATACAGATGTTGATATCTCTGTATTTCCAGTTGCAGCTAATTGAGAATAAAGTTCTCAAAAGTACCTTTCTGTTGAACAAGGAGTAATTTTGTGATATAATGGCAGTTACTTTGACTTCTTGTCAATTATTTGTGTAAGAAAAATAAGTTTACTTTTTAATGCTTTATTTAAAAACCCTTATGTTAATAACATTAGAGTTGTGGAGTTCAACTGTTAAGTTCTAGAAAATGTTTTAATCTTTTCAGTCTAAATTTCTCTTATATTCTGTTGTGCTTCTAAACATCTAAAGTCTTCTAAAATTTTTGCTCTGGTATCAATAACTGCTGTAAATTCACAATGCATGAATGAACTACAGTTGTTCAGAAATCACTTAGCAATTGTGAGGAGTAGTGCAAAAAGGGGTGATGGATGTATGAAAACTGACAGTGACTTAAGCACCTCTTCAAGTGAATGGACACTTTTGGGAGTTATTTCTGTACTAGAGAAAGACCCATGAGAATTACTCACAATTGCAGAATCAAGCATATGTTTAAATCTTTACAAAATTAGAATATAATGATGCAAGCCTAAAATGTTATGGTAGCAATGGAGCCTGAACCTCTCTGCACAGGATGGCTTTGGCCAGAAGCTTCAATTCAGCTGGATGTCTTTTTGCTAGAGAATAAGTTAATTTTCACCATGTTTTTCTGGGTTGTCTGTTTCACTTTTGGGGTTACTCCTGACAATTATCAAGTCAACCAGGATTTTAATTCTACCCTGTTTTAGTCTTCCCAACTGTTAGTTCCAAACAGAGAACTTCAGGAAGCTGTTGCTGGAGAATATTCTGGATACCTGTACATGTGCATGAAACCTTACAGAGGAGTGAAGGGCTATGAATTGGAGGTGTAATCATCTGAGAGATCCAGGCAAGTAAGTAACTAAGTTTCTATGCAATTCCAGTTTCCCTAGTTAGGTGTTTTGTTTCATTTGGACGTCACAGACATAGGACCTGTACCTATTATTACCACACTGTAATATTATTCAGAATCTGGGAGCTCTCAGATTAGAATGAGTTTTTTAGAATAGAAATTTCTGAACTGGGGTGATAGCAACAAATGACTGGAAAACCTCAGTTCATGGGAACTGGACTCTTTCAGAGACACAGTGGAACATGGATGTTGTTACAAAGTTTTGTAGACAAAATATTCCCCAACATAATCCTTTCCCACATGGTGTCAAATAATTGCCTTGTATTTGATGGAGCTTCTATTGATTTATTCTTCTCTTAGAAAATGGATCACTTGGTAAATGTTTCCTTGAGATTTAATATATGTTGTTAAATATGGGTGTGGAAATTACACAACATCAGATTAAAAGAAACTGAATAACAAAATTACCTTCTTCCAAATCAAATACATAGAAAATCCTATTGAAATGACACCATTTTGGGATTGTCATGGTCAGATTTGGAGAAAGAAGCAAGATTAAAACAGCAGCTTGTTTAATGCTGGCCTGTATCATTTATGGGGCTTTCATGAGATCTCCTGTCAGCTCACGTTAACCAGAAGTCATTGTTTCCGCTGGAAACATTGACAACTAGAAGTGTTTGGTTGCAGTGGGCCTTGTTACTTATGTCTTGTTACCTTGTGATAATACTGTAATAGGTCATTACCGTTCTTGTTATAGAGAAAAGGATTTAGTTAGGTGATGCATAGTGGCTGTTTCAGTTCAAAATGTTTGCACCTTGAAGCTGCAATGCCTCGTCACATCATTAGCGCATAGTTGTAGGAAGAGGGAGAACATATTTACTGGAAACAAGTAGAGTGGAATGGCATATGTGTGTCTGTGAGTCAGTCTTTAATATGTTAATGGCAATATGAAAAATGGGCAGTTGCTGCTCCATTGATGGTGTTGAGGGGAACCCTGTCCAGCATGGACCCCGCTATTTTTACGGAGAGCATGAATTTTCTGTTCCTTCAGTATTTGCAAAACCATGGAAGAGGCTGAGATGACAGCAGTGACTTGAGTTTTGTTTATTTCCGCCTCATTATTTAACAGTGCTTAAACACGTGCTTAATCTCTCTCTAGTTTTAAAATCATAGTTTAAAGAAATCTCTCATAAAAGTGTCTGAATGAAACTACACACCATAAAATCTCTTTAGAAAAGAGATTTTTAATGGAAACACTGCTGCAAGATTTATTGCACTGGTTCTGAAATTGCACTGTTATAATAAGGGTTAAGGCTCAATTGTTCACTCTCCAGCAGCAATAACTTTCTCATTGGAATCTGAAAATAAACCCCTATGAATAAAATGACACCAAAGACTTCAGTTGTTTTCTTGAGACAGCTAGCCTCTTTGTACAGAAGCTATTCTGAGGTCTGGTACTGTAGTTCTGCTGAAAAATTACACTGGCTTGCCAAATATCTTAATGACTTTTCTCTCAGCGGTTGGTAATGGTGAAATGTTATTCTAGTAACCATAATGTCTCTCATAAAACAATTGCATACAATATGTACTGTACTTCTATTTTAGTGAGCACTTCCATTGGGCTTGTACTGCCAGTAGCCATTTAACATTTCATAGCAAACTGCTCACCAGTCCTTCAAGTGTAATATTGCAGAAACAGTGAAGAAATGCGTGATTAAAAGCATTCACTGAGAGTGGACCATTTAGTCCTACCCTATCCTGCAAGATAAACCAGCCTTCACATTTGTAGGTGCTCATCATATAAATGACAGTTCTATGTGGTCATTTAATTTTACGATCTCAATTCTCGCATATATTGCTAACATAAATATAGTGTTCTCCTGCAGGGAGGTCTGCTGGGTATTATAAAATCAGTAAGACCTCAATGGGTTCAAATGGACATCTTTTATAATTATTGCTATAAAATTTCTTGACAATGCATTTTGTTGTCCAATGAGTAAAGAAAATGATTTTCTGAAAGAATGGGTTTTGACAAAGAGAGCAACGGAGCTTAGGGATTTGTTCCTGTGCTCAAGCATATTTAAATTACCTCCGTTTCTCTTACCTTTTGGACAGAAGCCAATATCCTGGAATAACTTTTTACAATGAAGCTCCAGTCAGTGAGTGGCTATATTTTGCATTGTTTTCTGGTGTGGAGAGACAATATGGGATATCTAGAGGGAAAAGATTAATTTGCTATTTAATGCAATTTATTTGCCAAGCAATTCTTTTTACAAGCTCTTGAAGAGATTGGGGAATGCAAGAGAAGATGGGGGCAATAAATGTATTCCCAGAAGTGGTTTTAAGGGAAGAAACAGACCATGCTGGATTTCAGGACAGTTGTATTAGCTGTGAATCATCAGGAGGCACCCTGTTACATCTTTCTTATAATTCTCTAAAATTCTTCTCTTTCACCTATGTCTGGAAAGGAATTTTTTCATGTCATTTGAGCACATTTACATAAGAAAAAGATATTAAGTTTCCCTTGGAAGGCTGAATAGCAAAGTTTCTGTGCTTGAATTGCCTTTGGAGCATGGGCTTTGCCTGCAGAGTGCCTGGGTTGGGCAGCATCCCCTGGGGACCACCAGTGGGCTGTGGAGAACACAGTCTGTGTGCTGCCAGCCAGGGGCTGGAGTTAGGAGGCTCAGTACTGGTGTCTCCTTGGACATGGAAACACTCAGAAATTATTCAGCTGCTTAGTGCCTCAGTGCACTAGATATTGATTCAGTTTCATAGGAAACATCTGTAGCAGTTGTTTTGGACCATTATCAAATTTGCAACGATCAAAATAGAGTGGTATCAATACCTGTATGGATAGTAATACCTATTATACTCAGTAATACCTATTACTGAGTTTCTAATTTGTATATATATTATGAAATGAGAGGAAGGAGAGGCAATGTTCTCATGGGTTGGTGTTACTTCATGGATTTGGTTGAAATTAGTGTGATTGATTTAGTTCTTCTTGTCCATCTTGGAATGAGCTGGTCTACATTACATGAAGGTTCTTTGCCACTTTTTTTTATAGAACAAATGTATCTCTCATACATCAACAGCACTTTCTTAAAGGTATGTGTGCATTCTTACACTATTTGATTGCCCAGTGTCAGCAATGGTGGCATTCTGATCTTTAAGCAGCCTTGGAGGTGCTTCAGTATCACATAGATAGTAACAGAAATTTAAAACTAAATGTGTGTTGGAGCAGGAAGTGCAAGAGCAATATGCATTTACCCCAGAAGTCAATTGGCTGGATACTACATAATTATAGTAATGAAGTTGTAGGTTCACAGCTGATAAATAACTGCACAGTAACCTTTGATAAGTTTAGGTAGGAAATAAGTTAACTTGTTGCCACTAATGTATTCATTGGAAAAAGGTGAAGGCAAAGGCAAGATAAACAGTATATTTATTAATGTATATGAGGGTTTTAAGTGTTGGCAGCTCACGTTTTTGATATTTTTTTCCTGTGCAGTTCTAAAGCCATTATATTAATTGTTTTTCTTCCAGGAATGAGAGCCAAGTGTCTTCAAATGCATTTACCTTTGAAGTAATTAAAATAAAGTGTCTACTGACCATAGCAAATAAGCAAACACGCTCTGCATGAAAATAAGCAATGATAAGGAAAAAAATGTTATGCAAGAAAACAGTAAGGGAATAGAAAAAAAGAGATTGTAGCTGTAGTTTCTTTACTGGAACCTTAGCAAACCAAATTGATTATTCTGAACCATCTCACACATAAATATGTGTTAGCTGCTACAGCTTGGAGATATCTGTTAAGAAGATCATCAGACTTTTGTGTGAAGAGTTGAAGCCAGCTTCTTGCATCCATGTTACAGGAAGAAATAATTTACAGGAATTCCAAGCACTTTGGGAAAGTTCTCATTACATGAAAAGGTTTTCATGCTTCTTACAAGAATTACAGTTTATGCATATGAAGAACCAGCTTGGGTGACTGGACAAATTCCTAAATAGATACAAAAGAGAAAAGATTAGATAAGGAATGGGGAACTAAGATCTAGAACTAGGTGAGAAAATGTAAATAGTTTAACTAACTGAGATCTAAGCTGATTTTTGTACTTCAAATGAGAAAAATTCTGCCATTTAAAAGGGTACACCGCAGGTAAAAGCTTTCCAAATATTTAATGCTGAGATTAGAACATCAAGGTTCAGCCTTCAAACTACATAAATTGATTTTATTGTAAGGCAACAGCTCAGCCTGTGCTGCTTGGGTGAGTTGTTTGCAATACACAACAGCCAGGAAGGGAGTTCTCAAGCCCAGTTTGCTCAGAACAGCTCAGCCGTGCAGGCAGCAGCGTCCAGCAGTGAGCTTGTGCTTCACTCCTTCAGACTGTGTTTCCCTACCTCTGGTGCTGTGCCCAAGGGCACTGTGTGTCCTCCTGCTCCCACTGTGAGATTCCCTGGTTTTAGCTGAGAAAGATGTTTGGCCACTCTAAATATAGCTTGGTCAACCACTTGTGTTCAGTTGTAATATTCATTAATACTTGTACAGGTTTCCAAAATCCATCTTTCCTTTAGAAAATGTTGTGAACAAAATTGTGTATGCTGACTGTCTGTAGAAGTCACTACTATATTAAGCAATTAATGGTTTTTTTTTCAATTCACAAACAGAGTTTCTTCAGCATTTGTCTGCACCCAAAATTCATGTAAGTGTAAAACAGAGTTAACCAGCAGCCAAAATAGTAGATCAGTTTTCACAGCACATGGTACTTCTACTTAATGCCTTCTGCTTTTTTTTCCTTTTTAAGATGTTTATGACACTGCCTGTATGAACAAGCTTAATTTAAATGATGTGATAACATGCAACAGATTTTCCCTGTACAGAGGAAATGTGCAAACAGTTTCCATAACAAGCCATTTACACTTTTCTGACAGTGCTGATGCTGCTTGGTACAAATGCCGGGTTTGTTCCTTTGCTTTGAAGATAGAGGTCCAGGTTCCAGGGAAACAAAATATATTCTCCATGGATTTTTGAATTCATTTTAGTAATAATTTTATTTTTCATTTCAGTGAAAGTAATTCTGCAAGTATTGCTTCTATAAATCTCAGCTGTGGCCACTTGATTTCTGGTGCTGGGTCCCAAACCTGGGGGCCTTGGTTGCCAGCCTTTTAGTATTCTGGAGATTTTTTGATATTCAGTGAAAATTCCCAAAATATTGCTGGTCTGCCTTCCCTGTGTCAAACTCCAGTTAATATATATGAAATTCTTCTGATTGCTGGCTTAATCCTGCTTTGGTGTTATTTCACTGTACAGAATCTCCTTTAAGAGTACTGGCTGCTCTCAGATCTTTGACTTGTCAGCACTCAACACTTCTCCCTCCCTGCAATCTATTCCAGTTGCTGCAGTGCATATGTATGGCAGCTCCTGTGGTCAGCAGTGTGGAAAGGAAATCGGCTGGGGCAGTCCGTGGGGTGGTGCAGCATCAGTCTGCAGTGCTGGGCTGTTCCTGAATCTGTTAAACTGCAGGCAGGAACAGGGGGGTTTGGAAAGCCTAATGATTCTTTAGATTTAGAAAATGTGCATGGGGGACTATCACTGAAACTCTCTGAAGTCAGCAGACAGACTCCAGTGGATTTTGAAGGGCTCAGATTGGTCCCACAGGGCATTCTGGTGATTTTCTGCATACACACTGCTTTTCAAACGACTTGCCTTTTGGGTCTCTGGGGACATAAGACATTCCCAAAATACTGAAGCATCCCAGCAGAGGAAAATTAACCATTTCTATTTGCATTTGTGTGACCTTTTTTTGGATTTTAATGCATTTTCTTAAAGAATTCTGACAATTATAAAGAGGCAGATTCTTCTAAAATGTCATGAAAAAAAGTATCAAGTCCATAAAGTAATCTGTAGTACAATGACAACATTTTTCATGTGAACTTTTACATGTGAGGAAAATGAACTGCCTGTACATTGAGTTTACCTTGGAGTCTAAATTAAACCCACAGAAGCAAAAGCCAAAAGAAAGGAGGTCCAATCAGGTTCCACAGGACTTCTGGGTATGTTTTCACTCACTTCAATGTCTCATTTGTATAATGGATCTTAAGCCTGCCCAAGCTTATGAAATACTCGGGACTTAAGTCTCAGACTTCTGCAGTACAACTTGGAGTAATTGTACTGAAGTCAATGGCCCATATCTTGCCACCAGTTCTTAAGTAGAACTTCTAGTGAATTTCAATAAAGACTTTTGCTTAAAAGTCAACAGCACAGCATGGTTCAGGGAAATTACAAGGCTGCAAGCAAAAATCTTAGTTTATTTTTTCCTTTTCAGAATACCTTGTGTTTGGTTCTATAAAATAAGACTATTGCCTTGCACTGATCTGAATCAGTATGGCAGCAGAACTGGATCTTGGAGCTCTCAGTAACATGCCTAAGCTTCACTGACAGTAAAATTAAATAACTTTTAATTAACACAGATTGAGAGCATGTGAGAGATATGTCCCTGTGTTTCTTTAAAAAAAAAATCTTCCTTTTTTACAGAATGGAGCTAAGCCACATTACTGCCCTTACATTCATTATAAATTTCAAGCTCATTTTCTCTTGTCCCAGCAGAAGAAGAAGCTACTTTATAGTGTAGAACTTGCCAAGTCATAATTGAACTCCATTCACCAGTGCTGCTACCTATGTGCACAAGTAGAAAACAAGAATGTTTTTTGAGGAGGAGGTCAGTGTTTCAAAGGAGATGGTCAGTCCCTGAGCTGTGAGATAGCACTGAGAGCAGACTTTGTCTAACACGCTGGGGAAATGATGTAGTTGCAAAGAAGCAAGTGAAACTAATGACTGGCTTATCTTGCAAGACTAAAGAAAACTCTAAAGAAAAAAAGTTCTCTTTCCTCTTTTCCTAATTTTCAAGCTGTTTATGAAATGAGTGCCAGAAGCTTGCTACACACCCCAAGATCTGAGCCACCATTTCTGATGGGTGATGGAGGCAGGACTGGATGGTGTGATCCAGTCATGTGCTGCTGTTGTTTTGTGCACATGTGAGAGTGAAATTTGGGCATTTCTCTCATTTTTTTATCTCTCAGCTGCATGCCTTACTTGTGACTGGCAGCACCTAGGACAGAAAGGCAGCTGCTCTTAGAGCTCAGGTTTCTCCATCATCTTGTGATATGTGATTTCCTTAGTGTGGGTGAGATAAAATGGAGAGAGCAGAGCTCCTTTACCTTGCTAGGAAAATGGTCCAATGGCAACCACAGTGCTGGAAAAGGGTGTTGTGTGCATGCAAGAAAGCTGAATGATGAGGTGGGGAGCAGTGTGTATGATAAGGAGCAGGTGGTCAATAGTCAGTTTGAGGTACATGAAAATAATATCAATCTGTAATGTGTAGGAAACACTGTTTTCTCATTCCTTTTAGGCTTTAAACCTAATCCTGGTTTTGCTAATTTAATAGACCATATTCTTAGGGGACCCTGTAAGCAGTTTCCTGTGCTCATACTATGAAGAAGAGATGTAATCTAGCTGCAAATGCTCACTGAGGAGTCCTAGTGTGGTAAGAGAACTCTCTGCTGGCTATTGGCAAGCCAAATGTGGGTCTACACTTCTGGTACCTTCTTATAGCTCTGCAGAGACCACATAACAGTGATGTGAGAAGAAAGAAGGTCCCTGCCTACCACACTGCACTTATCATCTGTCATAATGGGGCCAACTGAGGATGGTATATTCCAGAAGCAATGAGCATGGGCATGTGAGAGTAAATTACATGGTAATTTCAGTGTCCCAGCTGCCCTAGTGCTGCTGCCAGAGATGTACTTTTGGGCTGTGGTAGAAGTGAGGTAGCCTGAAGCTGTGAGCTGCCTTAGATAAACCATGTGGGAAGCTGGTGTCCCAGCTTTTTCTCACAATGTATTTTAGGAAGCTCACACATTACCAGCTCCAAACTGTGCCAGGAATCCCACAGAACTGGAGGTTTCTGTCACAGCTCTTCCCACCTTCTATAGCAAAGAGGATGGGACCTAGGGAGTCTTTTGCTGCTTTTATACCTGTCCCAGAATACTGTTTGGAGATGAAGGAAGCAACAGTGTGAAAAATATTCCCACTCTCCTATTTTGATGTTTGTTTGTTTCTCTCTTGCTCAGTAGGGCTGTTATTTGATAACACAACTGTCCTGAATCCACCCGATGGAACTGCTTAAAGGTGAGCTACTTTAAATACTTGTCATAGGAGGAATGCACATTATGCAATGACAAATATCTATATCATCATCAGGTACTGTAAAGCTATTGGTAGCATAAGGCAAGATTTTAGTATCTCTGTTTCAGTCAAATGTATTTTAGATTGTTGAGATACTTCATGTCTGAGAGAATTTTCTGTAGGTGTAGATGAACACTCCATAAACAAACCTGTTACACACATTCTCAAGGCTCTGGTAAGCACATTAAACAGAAAAATGTACAGGAAAGGGGACTTCACAGAAAATAAGGTAAAGATACAAAATGGTCCAGGATAAATATGGGTAAGTGGGCTCTGTGTGTCCAATAAGTTTTAAAGCTACTCAAAATCACATATTTTCAGATGCCACAAAGATACTTTTCCATAGCTGTCATACAAAGAGATTAATAGAATTTCTGTTTTAAAAATATTTTAAAAATATATTGGTGCAAATATTTTCTATTAATATTATTATTGCTTCATTTCCCCTGAAGTCTGGAGTGCAAGTATGAATTTACATTTGCAGAGATGGTTCACTGCCCATGCTTATAGCAGAGCAGGAACTATCTGTTAAATCGAGTCCAGAAGCTGAGCATTTCTGTTAGTCCTGAAAAGTAGTGTTTGTTAATTTAGGCACTGCCCCTTAGGAATGTGGCTGATAAAATGAAACTTCATTGGAGGCCACCAGCTTGGCTTGCAGGTGGAGAAGCACCTGCCTTTCAAAAGACATCATTTCAAAACACCCTGTGAAACCCCTTTACAGTCAGCAGAAAATGGATGATGTGTTGTTCTCCACTGTCACATAGGTTGCCCTAATTCAGTGAAGCATCTCTGTTCCCATGTGGAGGCACTCTTACTCCTCCAAACTGTAATCTCATTTTGTCCTGAATATTATTTATGTTCCCTCTCCGTAGGTTTGAGTCAGTAATAGGAACAGAGAGAGAGAGAGAGCCATCTTGTGGAAGATCACTTTACTATCGTGCAGTTTGAGGTGCCAGGCACTTCAGAAGCTAATTTTGGAGACCTTATTTTTGCAACGAGAGACCTCAATTACAAGTGAGTGTCCTATAATATTTATACAGATGTGTCAGTTTCCGCACAAAGCAAGTTAAGTGAGCAGGGAATGATACTATTCCAACATTTGCCTGCTGGCATTTGATATGTGTGAACAGCATGTTTTTCGCCCCATCTTGAACTACATAATCAGCAGTTTCTTCTCTTCTTTCCATATTGCTTCTGTGCACAATTTAGATATTAAATATATATCTTGATTTGCTTTGTAACAGACTGCAAATGAAGCTTCACTGCCTCATCTTGGAAATGTGCAGTGAAAGTAGAGTTGAAAATAATATTTTTCCCTTCATGCTTACTGCTTTCAGTTGAATAATTGCACAATTCTTACAGACTACAGAAAACATTAAAAAGCTGTTCTCATCTACAGGTTCCAGCCTGAGATGTGCAAAATGCTTGTAATGAAGCTGCAAACCATGTGAAAGCAGTGACAAGATCCTTTGTGTAGCAGAGAGGGGCTCCCGCTTCAAGCAGAAGAAAGAGAGCAGAGGGCATCTTTCTGATAAGAGCAGATGATGTGGGTCTAGGAAGGTCTGAGCTCTTGACAAAGTGAAAATGAAAGTGGTGCCTGATGTTCCAGCTTCCCCTCCTGAGTTAAGGGGATGAGCTACACTTTTCAACCCCTGTATGAGGTAAGGGTCAGCGATTAGCACAAGACTACCTGGGACCTTAAATGCTGTAATCAACAGGTGCTCTGAGGGTATCAAATTTCCAGTTAATCAAAGATGTCAGTCCTTTAAAACATGCTTGATTTCTTTATCAATGGGAAAATTAGCTTTGGTTTAAATTCTTTAAAGATGTCACTTTTTTACTCTGCCTTAATTTGCAAAGGATTTGTGAGATATGAAATAATGGACATCAAATTTAATCCAGTCTCATATGATTTTTTCATAGAACAAAAATAAATTCATGTATAGAGATTTTATTTTTTGCATCCAGAATCACAGCACACCTTTATTTTTTTGAGGAAATGAGCACAGTGTTTGGGATTTTCATCTGTTTTGGCTTTCCCCATCAGCAGTCCTTCTTGTATTTCAGTATTTGTAAGCCTCAATTCAAAGTCAATTATATATGGAGGATGTCACACTCCATATATATATGTACGATGTGTCACACTCAAGGTTTAGGAAACTAGACTTAATTGAAAGAAATTATTATTATTATTATTATTATTATTAGGAATATATGTTTGTGAAGTGTGGGGTCTGAAATAACTAACTCAATAGTAGTTAACTAAAGCTGGCAAATCTGTAACCATGTGACAATGTTGACTTAAAAATTAAATCAGCCATAACATCGGTAGACTACTATTTTTCTACCTCAAAACACATATTAGCTTTTTAAAGGAAAGAAACTTTCTCTACCAAATGATATAACATTTCCCTTTCCTTTCTTTTCTCAAACTGAAAACAAAACCCATATCAAATGAAAAAGAGGTTTAAATTCCAAATACATCATAGAATCACAGAATTATAGCATATTCTGAGTTGGAAGAGACCCACAAGGATCATCAAGCCCAACTCCTGNACAGCTGGCCCTCCTGGCTGCCAGGGCACTGCTGACTGACATTCAACTTTCCATCAGCCAGGTCCCTTTCCGTGGCACTGCTCTCCAGCCTCTCATTCCCCAGTCTGTCTGTCTGTCTTCCAGGGTTGTGCCATCCCAGGTGCAGAATTCAGCACTTGTCTTCATACAACTGGTGATTGTCCAGCCCTCTAAATTGTCAAGGTCTCCCTGCAGGGCCTCTCTGCCTGTAAAGGAGTCAACAGCTCCTCCCAATTTAGTACCATTGGCAGATTTATCTAGTATCCCTTTGAGTCCTTTGTCCAAGTCATTTATGGAAATTGATGAGTCAGCCCTGAGCAGACCTGCTCCATCAGTAACACTGGTCTAGGAAGCAGCATTCCCTTCAACTTGATGGGCTACTGCTCTGTAGCAGTCGCTCAGCAGTGCTAAAGGACCCTGTTCTTTAGGCACAGATCTTCTCCCAGATAAGGACTGCTGTAACTGAAAATACCCCAACTCTCCCAGCTGTTTTCATATGTAGACTGTCTTTCAAAACAGTTGAAAACAAAGGATAATGCTACATTGCACTCTAGCTTTTTATGATCTTTCATTAGAAACTCAGAATGTGTGTGTGTGTGTGTTAAGCTTTAAATGTCATTACCTATTTCTCATGAATATTTCAGATTCCAAAATTTACAGGCTATTGTTCTCATAAGCTAAACATGTTGTTTCTGGATAGATGAGTAATGAGTGATACAGGAAGCCTCAGTAAGATGAAATAAATCTGTTCTGAGTGTGAAGTACTGTGTAGCCTGCTTTTGCCTTATTTTTTTTTTTTTTTACTGGAATAGTCAGAGGTGAAAAATGATGTAACATTTGATTTAAGTTTGGTTATTTGCCTGTGTGATATACAGATGCCATAATATTTCTTTAGTTTTTGTCAGATGTCAAGGTACCTGAACAGCTGGTAAATGTTAATGCCTTAAAGATAACTGGTTTACTGTGCATATATTTTCAGTTGACGCACTAGTAGGTGATCCAAGCAAAACTATAGCAAAGATGGGGGGAAGAGAGGGCTTTGTCTCCCCTGCACGTGAAGAACAGAGCAAATAGGGTCCAATTCCCTCCCTTTTGCCATCTGAAAAGGGACTGCAGGTCTGTGATGCTGTGTTGAGCTGTGGCTAAGGGGGCCCAGGAAGGAGCACTCAGGAGGGTGCTCACTGCCTGGAGGCTGAGGGTGGGGGACTGATGCTGGGTGGGCCACGGGAAAGGAACTGGATGGATCCTGCTCTGCTCTGAATAAAGTCCAACAAATTGGCAGTGGCAAGTTTTGTCACCCAGAGAAGGCACTCAGGTACTGTTCAGTGGTATCATGCAGTTCACAAATATAAAACTGCTTTCAGTGAGTACAGAGAAAGTAAGAATGAGTCATGATGAGTGCTCTGCATTATTCTGATGTGTATTGTGGGTTTCTTCAAACTTGTACATTGCTGCCTGAGTGAATGCAGCTTTATGTCAAGGAAGCCTTTAAAATGGTCTTTAAAGCTGGAAGAGGGAAAAGGAAAGTGCTGGCACAGGTAAGATAACATCAGATGCACAGATTTAAATTGTCACAGTAACAGTCTAGAGTAGGATGGCTTACTTTTTCAGGGCTCACTTGATGGCCAGGGAGAATTTCTATTCTTCTGTCCTAAAGAGAGAGAGAGAGGGGTTTTAGGGAGATGTGATAGGGAGGGTAAGTGTGATGCAGACCCTGAGAAGAACCAGGGTACTAAGAAATTTCAGGAGTAGGACTTGCTGTCCCAAGCTGGATAGGTAGCCAGGTTGTCTTGAGAATGGGAGAGAGAGGATATATGTATGTAGGGTATATATGTGGAACTCTCTTTTGGTTTTCCACAATGACACTGATGCTTTCCATCACTGGGTGAAAGAATAGCAAATTCTTTTGTGAACTGCCTTAAATGTCTGCTGTTATGGTCCAGTGCAGGATAAATCCTGTGAGAAGCCCATCTGAGCTGGCTTGAGTAGGGAAGCACTAAGTGTGGCTGGTGGGCAGGGATGGAAAGTCTCTAGGTACTGATATGGGAGGGGGTGAGTTGTCAGATTTTATTCCAGGAGAGGAAACACCCCAGGCCATTGCAGATGCCACATGGTAAACATCAGATCCTGAGAAAGGGCTGTGGAGCAGAGCCACCTGGCCGAGTGATGGGGACATGAGCTGTACCAGGAGAATGGGTAGGGCAAACGCTGAGTTCTCAATGGTGTGGAACACACTGTTGGAGGAAGTGCCTTTCAGTAAAAATATAATATAATTCAACATTTTGTTTTCTGTAGCATTTCAGTTGTATATTAAAAACAGTAAATTACTCTGATAGAGTGTGATGTTCAAGGGTCTAAGCATTCTTTTTGAATCTCTGTTTCTAACTGATACTTGGGAATGACACATCGACACAGTGGGTACTGTTTTATTGTAAGATTATCTGAGTTATTTATATCCTGAAAAAATACTGAGGATTCATCTGCTTTTTGCTTCCATCCCAGCGTCTCTGTGCTTTGATTTTATGACTGGTGTGGCATTTGGTAGTTAAAATTCTTCCTTTTTCTGTAATATTTGCAATAATGATGGCACCTTCATCTACCGACAGCATTAGTATCTTTTTTATACTTTTTTATTCACCTATCAAATTGGTTCACTGTAATAACCAGATTTGATAACCACTGAGAAAACTATTATTTTTATGATGCTCTTATTCCATAAAGGGTGCTGTAATTTTCCCAGGAAAATTAGGGAAATAGATCACAAAATCTCAGAGATTTTGGCATCATGTTACTAAGTTTCTCATGTGCCATTGGTTAACCACTTCCCTCTGATATTCTGACTATGGAAGAAGTGAATAGAAAATTCCAATTACCTTCCTAAGGTCAAGATTTCCAAATGGAAGTCTAGCACAAAATTGATTGCAGATAAATCTAGGATCCTTTCTGCATCTGTTGCCATACAGGATCATGCATGTCATCCAGAATGTCCCATGCCTTGAGTTATAGATTACTGCCTCAAAGTTCCCTATGCACACATGCAGCTGCTCTTTCCTATGAAGCATCAATTTCCTCATACAGGAAGGTCCAAGGGAGGTTGCTGAGCCAAGCAGAGGTGATGTCATTGCTGTGGATATATTTGGGGATTTCTGAGTACCCCCAGGATCCACTCTTGTAAAACTGAAGAGAAGCTGGGAACAGTTTTCTCCACACTCTGTCTCTCCAGATACTCCCAAGTCACTTCTAAAGAGCACCTGTGTAAGAGAAGAAATTCCCCAAATAGCAGGAGTTTTACACACATTTTCAGGGGAATGAGTTAGAAGAAAAGCTGTGTCTCACAGTGTCTCTTCTCCCAGTGGAGAAGCTTGTGCTCACTGCCACATTGCTAGTGTAACAAATGGAGCTCTAGAGACAGGGTACACCTGCCCAGTACCTGGATTTCAACCCAGTAGTTCACTGAGCCACATTGCCTCTCTCCTGCATAAGATTGAGGGAATTGTTTTGCAATCAAATAAAAGAATTGATTTAAATGCAGCGATACCAACTAATGGCATGGTAAGGGCAAACAGTGTGTAGGACTGACCTGTGTAAATGCTGCTGTGAATTTTTTCAGTCCACCACATCTTGTGAGTGAGGAAAACATGTTGCCTGGAATAGGCAATTATTGCATCTTGGATGTTATGGAATAGAGGTTTCTTTGGGTCCAAATGAGTGTGCACAACAGTTTTCTGAATTCTTACAGCAGCCTTCACCCAGTAATGTCCTCTCCTAAGAGCTTTGTATGCAAGTTGAGATCAGCACTATCTTGCACTAATGACAGAGATTTTACAGTTTTAGGGAAGTTCTGTCAGCATGAACATGGGAAAAAAATCCTAAAATGAGGTATCAATATTTAAGCTGTTTGGCAGGTGTGTGGACATGCTTCGCTGTACTTGTACACACTTATTAATCAGCTCCAGGATTCTCAAAGTTGTCCAGCCAGAAACAACTATATGTTTTTGAAACTGGGGCATGTTAATTACTTTGGTGATACTGAACAAGTAACTTATTTATGTAGTTCAATAGATAGATTTAATAAATCTCCATCTTATCTCCTCTTCTACTTTCATAATTTAAACTCTTGAGCCTGGACTACAAGTATTGCTTGATAAGTGCCAACAGCTAATATCACTGCTAACCTTGTTGTGACTGTTAAAATATATTGACAGGAGTCTTTCTTCTGGAAGAATCATATATAGTGCTGAATAGCTGCCTACCACAGAAAAAAAAAACCAAGTTAGACAATCTTCAGACCTTTGGTACACGCTAATTATGGTATGAATTGTGTGAATTTCATTTGTTCTTGCGTATTTATATATATCTCATTAATTTGTTACAAAGAGGGAAAAAATCATTACTGTAGAGTCAAATTGCCTGTAAATGACTTAAGGAATATGTTAATGATGCTGCTCCAAATGAATAATTATAACACAGGTGCACTTGAGATGTGATCATTTAACTGACAGCACACAGCTTCTAATGTCTTGAATATCCATGATAATGGTGATGTCATAGCAGCCAGTTAAAATAATCGCTCACATCCTCCGTTTAATACACAGGAGAACTGTGGGTATAATTCCCATATAGAGCTATTGCCTTGCTTATTTAAGGAATGGTTAATTTATAAACAAATCAAGAAGTCACTCTGCATTGATTTTACTGCAATATGTTTCCAGTAAAATGTCACACTATTGTCTCCAGTAGAAAATAAATATCGATGGCAGAAAGGCGTTACTGCATCAATTTGATGTACAGTATAAACGAACTCAGCTCAAAATATCTGAGTGTAATAAATATATGAATTGCACTTCACCTGCTTTGCTACTAATATCCAGCTAAACCTTACGTGTTTGTTGTTTTAAAGGTGCTTGTAGTTCAGTTCCCTCTGAAGCTGATGCCTGTGGGAATCAGGGATGTCTGCTCTGACGTGCACAAAATAGCCCCGTCTACAGATGTGTTGTCTCATTAAGACAAGATCTGACCTCTGTAAAGGCCAGTCTTCTTCTGGGCTTATGTCCCACTTCATTTCTCACAGCTGTGCAACACATTAAGCTTTTCAGTTGTATTTGTGGTGAAGATCAGATTTTAAGTGTCTAACAGTCCAAAATTTAAATAGCCTACCTTGAATGCGCAGGAGTTCAGAGAAGGCAGCAGTGTGCTGCCTAGGTGTTAGCTCCATGATAATAGCAACGAAACTGGAGCAGGAGCTAAATATAGAACAGTTTTTCTGCATCTATTTCATGTGTTGTCATGTAATTACAAGTAGATGAAGAATTAAATCTCTAACCTGTAATGAGGTTTATGAGGAATCTCTAACCTGCAATGAGGTTTATGAGGAAAAAAGAGAATTCCTAATGTAAAAGGAGTTGTTTCCAGTTAAGGTTAGCACTGTATGCCTTGAGAAGAACACTACCACCTTATTTAGAATAATAGTACTGTATTGATGCAGGTTATGTTAGCAGCAAGAGTCTGTGCTAGGAGGGGAGAACTCTTTTGAAGATATCAGTTCCAAAGCATAATAAAACAGGTGCATCTTAATAGGTCTACCAGGAATGTTTTAGCTGTTAGCATCTTTTAAATGCTTCTGCTGAGAAACGCTGTTTTCATAACAAGGTTGGTGAGTATTAAACCTGTGATAGTTCTTTCTGGGATTACTATAATTTATAAAAACAATAAAAACCTGCTAAAAACATTTATGTATTTATAAATGTTGTAATCCAGGGGTCCCACTGATATTTGTGGTGAAGGATATGCCTAAGGGCACATAACCCTGCTTGTACATTGCCAGGACTGCAATCTGGTTTATGACAAAACAGATTCATTTATCTCCAAATAAATAAATTACTTTTGTGAACATTTAGAAACATTTGCATAATTAGGCTGTAAGATCTTAGCAGTCTTTTTCATAATAATTAAACTAATCTAATCTTGGACAGGGTAAACAGACTTACTAGGCTGAGAGCAGCCTTCAGGCAAGGAACTTAGTACATTCTACAGGAACTGTAAGGCTGATGATGTTTGTTAATTATGCAGAGCTTTTACTCCCCAGTAATAGCAGCGTTTGTATTGCCTGAAGCTCAGATAGCTACTCCCAGGCACATAAAATTAGGCTCTGGGTTTTTTTTGTCATTCTTTAAAAAAACCCAACAAAACAAAACAAAAAAACCCCCAAAACACAAAACCACAACAAAACCACAAAACAAAGAAGGTACTTCAAAATGATTATATGCTTTCAACAAGGTGGCATTAACCTTACAGTGTTGGATCCTGGAGCTGCACACAATTGGCTCCCTCTGCAGTCATGTGGTCTTGATTATCTTCAGATCTGGAGTATTTCATGCCGTAGAGAGACACGGAGTTGTGAGGCTTGGTAAAAGAACAGCAGAAGACACTACTTTATTTTCTGGGGACCTCAGGAAGAAAAGATTGGGAATATCAAATAGGTCTTAACCAGGACAGTTCTCAGTCAAGCAATCAATCAAAATTTATAACCATAAATCAAAAAAAGAAGATCAGAAACAGTACCTAGGAAATTCTAAAAAGATTTTCTTTCTTTAAAGAATCTGTCATCTTTATCTAGTTTTATGCGAGCCATCAGTCCATGAAGACTTCAACTGACAAGTAAACTCAAGAAGAAGGATTTTTCTGCTTACTAACAGGTCATGGCGTTAAGAATAATGATAGTCAAACTCTGCAAGCTTATTTTTAAAAAATCATCTCAAAACAAAACTGTTTTGTAGACAAGAATTTACTTTCTAAATACTATTTTCCTCAAAACTGGACATGCAAGGAAATTCTCTGGATTTTTTTTTTCTTTGTGCTTTGTTTAATTTACAATATTTTTTAAAAAAAGCAAATTCATAGGATTAGATGTTAAAAGGCTGATTTATAGTTTATAATTTTTTTCCTCAGAATTTGCATACACATTCATGATGCATTACCTTTTTCAGTAAAAATTTAATTATGTCTGGATAGGAATAGTGATGCCTGACCCCTGCGAGGCAGGTGGTTAAACCATATGAAAGTGGTGTAACATGAAGCATTGCCTCTAATAATCCAGGGCTGGATTTCACTGATACCAAGAAGTAGAATGCTTTAAGAATTTCTCCTGTTCATTTCAAAGGTTGTTCGTTGAGTAAATGATGTTAGATAAAGTTTACAGAATCTGTCTCTTCAAACAAGTTACATCAGGATTTGCTTATGAAGAGGGACTCATGGATCTGAATAACAACCAATCTTTTAAAGCCATGAGAGCCAGAAGATCTGGAACAGGCTATGCATCTATGGATGTTTTTTCCATAATAAATGAGTGAGTAGAGGCAAGAAATTGGCAGGAATTTGTTTTCAGCTTTTGCCTCTTTTGGCCTGTACAGCTGAGCCATCCAAAGATGGTGTAATGCATGGATAACAAGCAAGCATCCCATTGCCAACTATTTTCTGCACAAGAATGATGCAAGATATCAACTTTCCCACTGCAGTTGAATTACCCTGCTTCAGGCCTTAGTCTTTTTTACTGTGCTTTTCATTCCTAGGCACATTATTTCACCAAATTTAGTGAGTCCAGCATGTCTGCCAGTCAGTGCTATAAGCTGGTGGGTTGTTGCTGTTCCAGTTAACATTTTGTGGTATTGCCAATGGCAGGAATTCAAGTACCATGTGGTGTTCTTTATTAACTTTCATGAGGGAATAATACAAGATTCTTGTATCAATGAAATTAATAAGAAAAAAAATTCCTGGTTTAAAGCCATGAATTGTGTAAACAAATAATGTTGCTCTCTAGTCTCCAGGTGACCTTCCAAAATTTTCCTTTGACAACCCAGGTTAAAAACCTCTGAGCTAGAACAGTTTACCCCAATGCTGCACAAAGCCTGGAAATATGGCTAGAAGGGACTGCTGTGGGTTTCCTGGTCACAGGAACAGCTCCTGGTTTCTGTGAGGAGCACACCTTCACCTGAAGCCCTATTCCTCCTCTCTGCAGTGCATTGCATAGCTATGCAGTATTTATTTGCCAGAAATACAGAATCCATTTAGAATAGAGGAGTTGCCGAGGCTGGACTACCAGATTTACAGGGTGGAAATGTGGCACCGCTGCTGTCACCCTTAATGTGATTTCCCACAGGGTCACTACTGAGCCCTTGGACTAGTTGCAGGTTAGAAGAGTGAGCAGGAGCAACTCCAAGCCTCTTCTGGTCACAGCAGGATATCTAGGAAAAGTCATATTGCCTATGCTGTTAGCAAAGAACACAGATTTTTAGATTATGATATGGACAAACTGCATTATGTATAATATTTGGTGTCTCTGGTTATTGATTGCCTTTGATATTTTATATCTTTAACAGGAAGCTAATTATCAGATTACATTTAATAGGTACATAACTTGAAATTTTAGGAGCTGCTTGTATGTTGCTGTTCATTGTATTTGACTATATGCTGTGCAATGTAATATGCACCTTCATCTTCCTCATTTAGAAGTAGAGGTAAATGAGGCCCCCATTTTTTTTTAATCATGCCTTTCTTGAATTTTTGGTTAATTATAAGGAGAACATATGAGACTGACTGCTGTTCTTCTCTGTGGGGACAAAGGATGACCAGGATAGAGATGGTGCCATTCTCTCTGCTCACCAAACTGTCTTGGTGTCAGACTTAAATTTTCCCTCTCCGTTATCTCTTCAGAAGAATGAGAAAATGGTACATAAGCTGCTACTTTGAGATACAGTTGATTCCTGGCTGCTGTCTGAGTAGGTGCAGTTTTGTCTGCTGCTCTTTCAGGACAGAATGTGAGATTTGGGACAAATTGGCCCATCAAACCCATGTACCACCTATTTACAAAATGGCACAGCATGCTGAGGACATTAGATGCATCTGAAGGTGGTGCTAAGTTGAATAAATGTATATGACCACAGATAATTAGAATAACATGTTCTTTATAATTATAGTTTCATGAGAAATTTGCATTATTATTAGGTCACCTATTATGGAAAAAGTTTGGTTTATGAAGATAATCCACATTTTTCAATCCCTATATAGAAAGAAATGCCTTTCATAGCTATAGCTTTTTCTCCTGTCTAGCTCTGTCTTGATGTTAGAATTTCATTGGGTGAACTAATTTCAGGGCTTAAACCCTGAATAGTTGAAGTACTGAATATTTTTGTTAGTATAAAGCTCATTTTCAACAATCACTTGTGATCAAGGTATTCTGCATTATTTTTACCCTGTGTACTCTTTGAAAATGGTATTTTAGGAAAACTTGGTATATACAGGTATCATTCTCTTGAGAGTTTGAAAGGGGAAAAAAAATTAAAAATTGTCAGCTTTCTTATTTCCAACACTTCAAAGCATATTTACTAAAGATATGTTGACTGGATTTCTGTATAATTTTGTGTGAATGATTTATCTTGTCTGGTCCAGAATGTAAACTTGCTAAACATTGTAAATTAAGGATTTTTTTTAATGGGGGGAAAATGCTTACTAATTTGCATTATAAACAGCAGCCCAATTTCAGGCAAGCTATGCTTTTATTTCAGTAGTGTTAGAGACAGAAAGCACTAATTACAGAGTGGGAATTTTCAAAGGTGGTTAGAGAACAAGAGCATGGGCCAATGACACAGATCTCCTTTAATTACTTAGATTGTTTTGAAAGGTCGAGATGGTTTCATTCTCTTCTTATTCCTTCACTATATTCTTCATAGATTATAATAATATCTTGATCCCTCTTTCTCAAGAAGTCACTAGTTATTTAACAGTTTGAGACTTTTTTTTTCTTAAATTGTATTATATACTGAAAATTTAAACAATTTCATGATTGGTAAAAAAAAAATGGTTTTTCTTCAAGTTAAGAGCTTGGGATCACTTCAAAGTGAAGGGAATCCAAACTTTAGTAAGTCCATCAAAAACAGTTGAATAAAATTGTCAAAAGCAGTAATAACCCCCAAACCCCAGAACTCAGTGGATGCAGATCTAAAAGGTTGACTTATATTCCAGTTTTGTAGCATGTCACATTTCTTGCTCTTTGTATTTTATTCGTGTACCAATGCCAAAAAATGCTACAGGTGCACAGAAACTTGGGAACAGTGTATCAAAACAACAGTTATCAAAGCTTACAGTATTGACCAGAATGATGTCAAGGAAAAAGACTGAATGAGTTGAAAGCAAAAATACGCGAGAAAAGTGAGACTGGAATCGTTAGACTAACATCTCAAGAAAAATAAGATGCACAGCTTTCACCTGTAAGTATCTGCATGTTTTTACTGGAGGTCATGACTAGTGACTGTTTGAATTGTTAATGAATTCCATATCAGTTTAAAATTTTTGGAAGAAAATCTGCTGTTTAGAAGATGTGAAAGAATGTAGATAAATTTAGCCACTCCTGGGTGAAGTGAAAAATCTGTTAATCCAACAGTACAGTAAGTGCCTGAAATAAAAAATAGTAGCACAGAGCTGGTTTTTGTGATCCTTGATGTCCTTATTTGGAATATCTAAATACATCTACTGTGTGCAGAGCAGAGGCAGCATTGTTAGGAGTCTGGTCTAAGCGAGAAGGTAAGAAGGGACCTGCCTACTAAGGGTACAAATTATCCCATCAAGGGGCAAGGACAGGAAATACAGTAGGAGCCCGAGCTGGCTAAATCAAGAGCACTTCCCATACTTCAGACATGAGGAGGATTGCACAGAGTGGAAACTAGGTCAGCTCACTACAGCAAACTGCACACGTCTAAATCAGAGGAGCCGCTCGTGAGAGAGGGGCAGTGGCTGAGGGGACAGTGGAAGGGCTCAAGTGTCGAGCCTTTCCCGCTGGATTTCAGGAGAAAGGTCAGCTGCAATGAGGTGGCCTAACACCAGCACCAACAGGAGAGAATAAGGAAGACACAGGTTTGATAGCATGTATAAAATGTAGACGTTTTCATGCCAACTGAGCAGGTGAACTTTGTTCTTGGTGCTTAATGGGCTGGTTGGTGAACTCTCAGAGCCTCTCACAGTTATCTGCAGGAACTTCTGAGGGGCAGACAAGTTACCTAGACACTAGAAAATGTAAATTTAGTGATTATGTAGAAAGAGTGGGAAAAGTGAGGCATTTATAGAACACTCAGTTGCTGGAAAGACACTAAAATATATAGAGACGTGGACCAAGCAAGTATGTAACAGTTGTTCACTACAAAAATCTATGTTGTGTGAGCATCCAAAGGTTCCTGTTCTGGATCAGGTATTATTCTTGTTTTCATTAATGACCTAACCAATGGGCCTGAGAGTAGTCTATTGCATTTGCAGGTGCCACCAAACTACAAGGTCGAGACACACTAGGTTTACGAAATGCATAGGAAAGCACAGGAGAAACATGAGTTTTGTAGGAAATGATGTAATGGTCCTGGTGGACCACAGGTCAGAAGCAAGTAAAAACTGGTGAGCTCTTGCAAAGTTTTCAAGTGATGGATTGGGATATTAGTGTGCAGGATAATGCTACTGTAAGCACCAGGAGGGTCTGAGCAGGACTATTTGTTCCTCTTTTGGACACTCCAAATAAATTGTGGACCAAACAGAGGTGGTCCAAAGGAGAGCAGTGAGAGATTTTAGAGATTGGGACCTGGAAGAAATATGATGAAATAAAATGATACTGAAGTGTGTGTGTGTAAGCATATGATAATAGGCAGTGCAAAAAGAAATATCTGCTAGAAAAAGAAAAGAAATTATTTTTTCTCCATGTCTCTGAAGAATAAGCAGGGCAGGCCTAACATGATGCAGGTTAGTTATTTGAAAAGCCTCCTAAAAGTGGAGGGTGCTACTGTTCTGTGAAAATCACCATAATAAGCTGTCAGAGGAGTCTATGGAATACTCATTTTTAAAGTTTTTTAGGAACAACTGAGTATTTAATATAGGTGTTTTAAGCACAGTTATCTCAAGGTAGAACATAGAGCAGATGAAATTTTGTACCTTTTTCAGCTGTTTGATTCTACTTTATCTTCTATGTGAGTGTAAAATGAGTGACAAATTCTAAATTGAACCACCACACGCAAACCTGGGCATGAGGGAGCTGCAAGTAGTTCCCTTTTTTGCCTGCTGAGCTCTTACTCTGAGCACTACTTCTTGAAAGTGTGAGTGATGGGAGTATTTTCTGGGATGGGAGTATTTCTCTTTCTTCTCTTACTGTCCAAGTACAACTCCTGTTGTGCATATAACCCGAGTATGACACCTGGATAATTTGGTTATGTGTATGGTCTAAGGCCATGTTCTACTACTTGTGGGGCCAGTCTTAGCAGTCCTTCTTGCCACTTGCAGTGACAACCCAGAACTCTTCCTTTTAGATCTCGAGGGGCTCTTGTGAGCTGGTGTCAGAATAGTCAGTGCAAAAGGTTTAATTGCATGGCATTTTCTTGCTTATACAACTCAGTGACTAAGTCAAGCAAATAGAAAATGAATGATGAGTTCACTGCTCCAAAACTGAGGCAGAAACCTGTTCTCCATTGGAGTGTACCTTTGAATGATGGGTGTACGACATTTGTCTGCTTATTGGCTAATTCTCCACAAGCTGATGCCTGGCTTATAAATTATTCATTAAATAGCCCCTAAACTCTAGCAAGGCTCTAAGGAGTGCCAGAGTGCCATAAACACTACTTTTGATAAATAAAAATAATTTAATTTTCCAGCTCAGAGTTAAACAAAAAGATTCTGAGAGAAACAAAGGGGATGAGAAAAAGTCAGAGATAAGTATTCATCCTAGATAACACTAATGCTTCTGGAGTACACACTGGAGAAGATACCAATTGGTGAATGCTTGTGGCATGCATCTACCTGACCTAAAAATAAAAAATCTTGACCTGAACTAGGATTTTTTTCCTCAATCCTAACTTTACATTAAAGGGAATAAGGCTTTGTGAGCCAGTTGAACAGTCAAACACAGGCAGAGAGGGAGGGCACTGTATGCAGCAAGCTGTGTCTTCCAGGGAAAGCAGGAATTAGTTGGATCCTTCTTCATTTGGAATAAAGTGGTTGTGCTGAGGTAATGATATATTTAGATAAAGCTCTTCTGTGCTTTGGATCCATTTTCCTAAGTTGTGTATTCTTTGGCAAAGACCTGAAACTCTTCTTTTGAAAGATCTGTTTATTGTCTCCACAGTTTTACTGACAGGCTCTGAGGAGGTCAAACCATTTGGGTGCTGGTCTCCTGACCAGAACCAGGGCTGTTGCAGACAGTTCTGGGAAGGGTCAGGAGAGGATAATCCATTTGATCCCAGTGATAGGAAGAAGACCAACAGGGCTGGGACTGGAAAGTGCTTTGTTTAGGAAAGTGGGAAAGCTTCTGAGAAGGATGGCTGACCACAGACTGGCAAGCACATTTAAAATGGCTTGGATAGTGGAGTCAGTGAAAGGGACATTTGGCTCAGAACTTTTTCCAGGGAAGACATCTGCTGCTTCTTTCACACGACCATAGTCTACGATGAGTGTGTCATCTGTTGAAATGGTTATCCCAGGCTCCCTGGGAATAAGAGGCCTCTTACAGCTTCTAAAATATCCAAGAGTGAGCTGTAGGCGTTCTTGTATTAGTCAGATGCCCCCGCTGCCCACAGAAGAAAGAAGTGCTGCTCAAAGTCTAACACTGCACTGATCTATGCCTTTGGAGCAGTCAAAAAGTCTGTGAGTTGTCCTTATCTGTACTTGGCTAAAGCAGGTGGGTTTTTTTTCACTTGATACCACATGCTGTTTCTGCCTCAGCACCTCTTTACATCTGTCAAAGTGATCTTAAGCTCTACTTCCTTCTGCAGTATCTGCATCTTCTCCTTCTGTGCTAAGCAGACAGAGTAAGCCTTTATGGCCTCTGCTCCCATTTCAGGGGCAGAAGTTTGGCTGCCTTTTGCAGCACTCCAGTTTGTACCATTCCAGGCTTGATATCATTGGTGAGCAGGTGTGAACAGGCTCTCTTTGGTTAGGGCTGGGGTTCATGTGCAGTAACAACTGTTTAGGTAATTAAGAATTTAGAAGATGTGATGCCAAGTTTAGGATATAAAACTCCATTCCATGGAAGAGAAGTGTGAAGATATGAAAACTGCCCTCCGAATGTTGAGAGGTGTTTAAGAAAAGGTATCTTACCTTTCGTATGTTCAAGCATCATTTGTCACTGCCTACAAAGAAAGCCAGTTTACACTAGATGCCTAGGTTTTAGGTAGCTAACGTAAGGAGAGATGAATCCCATCATTATCAGAGAACAGTTTAATTCAGTAACCACTAGATAAAGGTTAGGCCTTTAGAAATCCACTATGAACTGCATAGATCACTTGTGACTTCAAGTGAAATTGAGAATCTTTTCAGAGCCTGGATATGTTGTCTTTATTACTGTTCTCACCTCAGCTGCTGCTTGCTGTTTTATTGCAGCAGCCTGGAAGGCAGCTTTCCTTATACTGCCTGAACAGTGAGTGTGAATGTTCCTCAGGTATATTAATTCTTCAGAAGAGAGAACATCCTTAACAGAGGAATGTAATCCTCTGCTTCCTTGTAATTTGTTAGGCATATAAGTCCTTTCTGAAAATTTTCTTGTTTATGATTTCGATTTTTAATTAACTTTACATTTTAGCAAAAACCCATAGAATCATTCTTAGCTGCAAACTGCTGATGCAGTTTGGGCATCTTATCTACCATCTCCACAGCAGTGTGTACTTGAGCATCATTGACACTTCAATTTCTCTATCCTGCTTAATGGAAAATTAGTATCCCAGATACTTAATCTCCTCTTTGAATGGTTATGCTTTCATACCACTCAGCATTAAGGCAGAAAAACAGCTATCAAAGTGAGTATCTTAGAGCTGGGAGATGTGTAACTCCTTCAGTTTTGATACAGAGCCTCCAGTCCTTATTTGTAGTGCACATTAGCTTCATCCCTCGGTTTGCAAAAGTGTGGCAAAAATTGCCCGTCTCTTCTGCCCTGAATGTTTTACATAATCTGAAAGGTTTTAACCTTAGACCATTTTTGTAAGGGGTGAATATTCAAAGTATGGCCCTTCATTGTATCTCTTTGACTGTTGATAAAAGCAATGTTCTTAGTACCGATCTTCCCTTGAGCTGCCCCCTTGAGTAGGGAGCAAGATTTATTCTTGGGGTACTTGGACTGGGTAGCCTGAATGAAGTGAAGAGTCTTCAGATGCAATGACTACTATTGCCAGTGTAGAAAATCATATTGCATAAGAAATCAAAGTTTCAAGCAGAAGTAGAGGGCTCATTTGTAAAAGAGTCAAGTTAAAAGGTAACTGCTCGAATAGTTTGTAGGATGTCTAATTATCGAAGTTATGCAAATAAAATCTTTTGATTTTTCCTTGTAGTCCTACCATGGTGTTCCTTTGGGATCTGTCTTGACTTAATGTACAGAGAATACACAAAACAAAACTAGCAAACAGTAATATCACATTACAAAGTAATTCAATGCATGGACAGTGTGCTGGTGAGTGGATTTTTGAGGGGGTTGGCTGTTTTGTGGTTTTGATGGGTTTGTGTGTTTCTTTTTAAGCCTTTGTCCTAGCAGGTAAGACAGATAAATGTTCACTTTCCCTTCTCAATATGGGATCTTGGAAGAGTTCATTTCCAGTCTCTTATACTGCTATGGGAAAAGCAGAATGATATTCTTGGCTGACAACGGTGCAGTTTCCAAACGTTACCATGGTGATCACCTATGTAACATCACTACCACTTTTCACAACAGCTCAATTTAAGATTCAAGTTGAATATTTCCATGATTATGGGAGGGTAATTATTTCATTACTCAAGGGAAGAAGATTTAGGAGGTAAATAGCTCTTCATTAGTTCTTAAATGATTTCCCCAGTCTTTTTAGGCCACAGAAATGCCAAATATTAAAGTGACAGAAACAGAGGGTCAAATTCTGATCTCCCTCTTCATCTTGCCTACTTCAGCCCCTTCTGAGCAGCCAAGAAAGTAGAAATGTCTCTAACCATTAAATGCTCTTGAAACTTCATATATTTGATGTAAGGCTTTGTCTTTAAAGACTGCCTTTTTTTCCCAAGGTGCACAGTATTTTCAAACATGCAGTGCAGCTGAAGTCCAGAAAAATTGCAGGTTGGATCACTGACCACTCCATGTAACTTTGAAAAGTCACAAAACCAAGTTGGAGGGAAGTGCAGCACCCAAACTTCTGGCCTGTTATTCAAGAACTTCCTTGTTTCAACTGTAGCTGTTAATGTCTTTTATGGCTAGGACAAGCCAGAGCCCATTAATTGCTTTCTTGGTTTTTTAATTCCTTCAGAATTTGAGGAACCAGGAACTTAGACTACAGAGTGACCATGTGGGAACTATTGATAGCTTCTGTTATTGGTGATGATATTTTGTGGAGTTTATGTGAACGTTTTAATTGAACAAAACCATCTATTTATAATTAGAAGTGG
This sequence comes from Ploceus nigricollis, assembly GCA_013399945.1. Classification (NCBI taxonomy): domain Eukaryota; kingdom Metazoa; phylum Chordata; class Aves; order Passeriformes; family Ploceidae; genus Ploceus; species Ploceus nigricollis. The sequence continues at coordinate 836,148 of VXBC01013296.1, forward strand.
ATGTAAAAAACATAAGAAATGAAATGTTAAATTCTACTGGGAATTTTATAAAAAGTTAACCTTTTTTGTTAATTGCAAAGGGACTGTCTTCTACTAATTAAATCAGAGGTAGAACATCAAATAGGTTTTACAAATAACTTAATGGCTTATAAACAAATAATTGCCACAACAAAATAAGCACATATAACTGAAAAAAACAATTATATTGTAAGACTGTTATTAATTTGTCCCTTCGTGTTATAGAATATGCAGGTCACAGGAGACTTTCATTAGAGAAGAAAGCTTGCAGATACCTCCCTTTGAATCATACTGTTTGTTAGGAACCAAGGGTGAAATGATTCATGATTTCCTTTGCCTGTATTTTTATGTTTTCCAGTGAAAATAAATGAGTTTTAGATTTACATAATCACAATAAGACATTTCAAGAATAGTGGCGCAAATTTTTTTAGATTATATCACCAGGCTGCCAAGGTTTCAGGACACTACTAATATGTCTAGACAAGCAGCTGTTTGTGTTGTTTTGGCTGACTGTCATTGTGTTCCTTTATTTTTTATGGCCCAGGGCTCAGCAATGATGCAACTCCGTAATCAAGTGATTGGGAATATAAAAGACACAGGAAAATACTGCAGTGTTATGCTAAATCAGACTGAGGTAGAACATGGCTAATCAACATTTTTCTCTTTTGTATGCCATTTCTTAGGGATATCTGCCAGAGAGAAAGTAAGACTAGGTCACAGTGGGATTAACTGGAAAATGCTTAATTTTTTTTTTCCCCCAAAAATCTCATTTATGGAAGGAGTTTTTTCAATATCAGTTTTGTTGATACTTCCTCAGACTGACAGTGAAACTGCACATTATGAAACACCTGACTCAGAATGACTCAGAATGCTTGCCTGGAGACCTCAGATTCATGCCCGACCTTGGTCAAACTATGGACTTTCAGGTGGTTGGCTTGACTGTCTCACAGAGATTTCTCAATATAAAATTCCATTCTGTATAGCTGTGATTTATCCATTGGCTCAGAGAGACAGGCACATGGCCAACATCTGCCTCCTGAACAGTTTAAACCTGATTCCTGGGCTAGGGCTGTGTCATGCTCTCTTCTGGAGTTCTGCTGGCCTCAGGAATTCAGAGTAGGAATCAGCCTGAAGGGTCTCTGACAGCTCAACAGTCAACATGGCCAGTCCTGGCTAATTCTCCACAAGCTGATGCCTGCCCACAGGGTGCTGTTGTCACATCCTGTTTAAGAACCCTCTGTAAAGTCCCTTATCTCTTTCCCTCTTGGTGACATCAGGGACTATTTAGTGCTCTTGACCCTTTGGTGTGCGTGTTAAAAGTGAAAAGGAGTAGCTTTAATTGAAACTTTTATGGACAAGTTCTAGCACAGAAGAGTAATCTATTAGAGAAGACAGATCTTGATAATTTTACTCCAATTTTCCATTTAAAAACTCTCCAATATTTTGTTAGTAGCTGTTAGAACAGGAAAAAAATAGTTCAGCCTTATCAACTTGGTGAAGCAACATTACAACACAGTTACACTCAGGAGCAGGCACCTTCTGGAACAGTGCCACCTTTGCCCTTAAATACTCACATGTGTGTTTGCTGGTTAGCGTTCACTTAAAGATGACAATACAAAATTTCAATATAGCAGCAAGATACAATGTGTGCTACTACGCAAAAATTCTATTTGAGGTCAAGACAAAATTAGGAAAGCTTATAAAAGATAGATGCATAGCACAAAACAATTGTTTTTTCATAGAATCAGAATCATTTAGGTCAGAAATAACCCTTAACATCATCCAGTCCAACAATTAACCCAACACTATCAAATCCACCTCTAAACCATGTCTCTAAATGCCCTGTTTGCATGGTTTTTATACACCTCCAGGGATGGAGGCTCAATGACTTATCCCTGGGCAGCCTCCAATGCTTGAACAAACCTTCACCATAATATCCAATCTAAACTTCCCCTGGCTTAAGGCCATTTCCTCTTGTCCTATCTCTTGCATGGACAAGTAATGGTGCCACCTTTAGAGCTGCCTGCAGTCACTACCAGCTGTGATTCACTGTTGGCCAGTTGCTAATTTCATTTTATGTTTTCCTAGCAAGGCAACAAGATTCCGCCAGAGGAGTATACAGTAAGATAGAAACATACAGCTGGAACAGAGAGGTAGTGCCTGGTATGAGGGGAAATATTTCACTTGAAGTGCCTGCTAAACTGAATACTTTCTGTTCTCACTTCTGTGTAAAGTGGAATTTATGCTGTTATGCTATTTTTGTTCTGAAGAAGAATGATTTAGCAGACTGCCAGGGGTGCAAACTGAACAAGATGTGATGTCTGAAATTAAAGAAGGAAAATGAAAAAAAAATAGCCATTCTTGAGTTTGAGCTTCCTACGTCTACTTTATCTGACTTAGTTCAGGTAAGCAACCAGCTTGGACACAATTCAGCAAATTATTATTCACACACTCAGTACAGAGTATTTTAATATACTCACTGAAGTAAAGCACGTAGGAGAGAAATTAGACTTCATTTAGCACAGCATTTCTTTTTCAAATTAGTCTTGTTTTGATTTCCTGTTGAAAAATTATATTTTGAAGTAGCAGTGAAATCCTGCCTGATGTCACAAGAACAAAACTTGCATTAAATTCCTAGAGCTGTGATTCCTCTCAAAAGTCTTCCTACCTCTCTGTAGGTTGAAGTTTCTTCATAAATGATCATACAGTCTGGCTGGTACCTCCAGCACATTTTACAGGGTCTTTTTCTCTCCCACCATGTTTTATAATGATGTGTTTTTTTTCAAGACACTGTAAGCCAGTTGTATGATTTTGCATTTCAGGACTAATTATGTCTTACTGCTTTTTCTACTTTATACAGAAAAGAAACCATGACAGCCATTCAGCCTGGATTTATCATACATAAGAATTCACAGTACTTAATTATCTAGCAATTTCCTGCATTGTTTTCAATAGATTTTCCTTTCTTTATTAAATATAAAATATTTAGTGTTCAATTGCAAAGATATTGGTGCATTTTGTCCCTTTCAGAAGGTTTCCTGACTCTTGTCCTTATTATTAGTCTATGGCATATTTTATTTTATTCCAACAAAATTCCAATGATTTAGTAAAAAATGTTCAACACAGTTGAAAAAGCTGTTCTGAAGAAGGTGGAGGAGGCTTGAACAATTGCTTCTCATGTGGTTTTGAGTAGAAAAGCTCCCCAAATGCCAGCATGTGTCAAGACTCAAATGGATACTCAGGGCTCTACCTTCAGGATGAGGGTAGCTGTAGGAATATTTAAATGCCTTCTGTATGGTGAAAGGAAGACAATGTGTGCTGCCTGGGAATCACTGCAAAAGGATTGCTTTGCAGCCAGTTTACTTTTTTGGTTGACCTTTATCATTTTCAAAACTAATATGATAAAAGAAGTGCTTAAAATTTTTAAATGTTCTTCTGTTTTAAAGCATATGCTGGTGTTCTAGCATTTACCTGTAAGTTCTCTCCAGTGTTACAACAGAAGGAAACTCACTCAGAACTACAGTCTCAATAATTTTTAAAAACTAATTAATTAGTGTAATAAAGTATTTTAATATCATATTTGTAAAACTTGTGGTAAAAGCTTTAGGAAAGAAATGGTGATTTTTATCTTTTCTGTCACTTTAATGTTTTTTAAAGAATCTCATATGATTCTCCAGTATCATAAAAAGATTCAAGCTTCTATTGAGCACACAATATAATAGAACTAGAAAAGACTTCTGCTATCTCAAGGAGTTGTATAGAATAGAAAATTTCAGTTGGAAGAGACCTACAATGATCACCTTGCCCAGCTGTTTAAAATTTGAATATATTATAAGTGTAAGAATTTGTAGCACATTTTACATAGAATAGAAAATTTGCAGATTTTCATGGACTCTGAGTTGAGCAGAAGGATAATTGCTCAGAACTTGAACATCGAATGAGAGAACAGAACCAACAAGTAAAATCTAAAACCCAGCATGTGTCTCTCCTCACACCACACTGTCTGTATTTTCATGTTTATTATATTTGTTACATCTTGGGAAGTATGTAGATCTGGTTTTTTGGGGTTTTTTTTAGGAAGTTATTAATCAGACTTGGGTTCTGTTTGTTCAGGCAACCCACCTTTATTCACAATTATGCAACTGCATGGTCTCCTTTGAGACTGAAGGCTCATTTCAGCAGTTCTGGTGAAGTAGAGGGAAATATGGGCAGGTCACTGAGCAAACAATTCCCTCTTTCTTCAGCAGTGTGTCCAAGATCAGTTTGCCTATAGGAAACTCACTTTTGTGAATGTCAAAGGCAGAGCAAACACCCCTCACTCCACCCCCTGCCATTTTTCAGGGAAAAAAAATTAATTTTTTCTTTCTAATTCAATTTCTATTTCTTTTTTCAGGTAAATTAATTATTAACCCAATAAGATAATTTAGTTTTGTTGAAAACTCAATTTCCCATTAAAACAGTTTTGTGATGAATTTGTGACCAGCCCTCATATTCCCATGCTAATGACCTCTTTATTTTTCTCTATCAAGACTGTGGAATAATTGCAGTTACTAAACCAGGTTTTTTTGTTGTCTGGTTTCTTTGTTCTCCTTTTTTTTTCCCCTCTGAGGAGAAACACTCCAAAGTGAGTGGAAGGGCCTTCACACACTTCAGCTGGTGGTCAAACAGGTCAGTACTTGACAGCTGTTGCTCAGCTGATGCTCCCAAGTTCTTGCCTGTCTTAGACTTTGTACTTGGCTTTTAGCATATTTTTGGCAAATTTTTGAAGAAAGATTCTTAAACTCAAAACTTTATCCAAAATGGGACTAAATAACATTTGCTCTAGGGAAATACGCTTACAAAAAGTAGCATTTTTTAAGAGATTAGAGTTAATTGAAAGTTTTGATGCATTGCAGTGGATAGTTTTGTGGGAAAAAAAAGTAAATGGAAAAGATGAGATTATTTTTTTTTTATATGCTAAAATGTTTCTTTTGAACATTTTTAAACAAAACAAATTTTTGTGAGACTCCCCTCCTTTTTAAAATCAACCTCCAATTGGGGAGAAAGGTTTAAAAGTAGGTTATTTGAAAATGAAATGAAGCAATTAACACTAGGCTGATGCAGAGTAAATTGTTATTTTCATTTCTTAAACTTAATTTATTTCTTAAACTCTTTTTATAGCTTTATTAGGCCCAAGTTAACCATGAAAGCAAAAAAGAGGTATAATTTGTCCAATTCTGTTTGCAAATGTCATTTAATTGCTTGTAGTGGATGCTTTTTCAATTGCAGGTAGGTCTGATTTGAAGGTATTTTTCAATGCTCTGCTTCTTTTAAAGAGAATTCAGAAGGTATTGTTTTCAGAAAACAAAAAAGCAAGCTTTTTGATGTTGGTGTAGCTGAATGAACACAGGACAGTCAAGGATTCCCCTGCCTAACTCATGGTTTGAGTGGCTCTTTACCAGATGCCCATTGGTGAGGTATAATGAGTGGAATAATGAGCACACGTGATTGTATGAAATTTTAAAAATCGTGGCTCTTACCTAAAGAAGAGTGAAGCTATAATCAGCTGATTGATTTGTAGCTAATATTATTTCTCTTGAGATTCGTAAGTTTGTTACTCTGTAGTTAGAAAATAAATAATTAAGATGTAGGGTGGAAAGACATGGGAATTTGTTCTGTGTGCAATTAATTAGCTTATTTGCTCCAGTTTATTTTTGATCAAATAGAAGATGCTGAAAGAGTATAAAATAAGGTCCTTAATGTACTCTAAGGGCCTGTTTCTGCCCCAGTGGACATTAAAGGCAAGTTCCCACTGATGTGACTGATGCCCTAATGGCCTGGGTTGACATTGATGGTTTCTCATTTCTCAGTTCCAATAGCTTTGCTCTAGATAGGATGTTGGGATGATATCAGTTTTCTAAGCAGTGATCACATGAAAAACAAATATTTTAAATGGAAGATTAAAGAGCTGGAAGAAGAAAATTATGCAGCAAATGGTTGGTGACTATCAAGCCACCTTGTTACAGGTGAGAACATACAGGAAGGAGGGGTCTCTCTGTGCCCATTTTTGATGTTGGGGAATGCATTTGCTGCACTAACTTTTCTTGCTGGGAGTCACAGAATTTAACTTAATAATTTTAAAAGAACCATGTTGTCTGGAGGTGACTTGTTTATTTTTTAACCCAGAGCCCACCACTAACAGGTTTTTTTAACCTGGTAATATTGTTTCATTTTTCAGCTCTTTGTTATTCATTTTATTAGTCTTGAATGCAGCCTTGCCGCACTGTGATTCTTCCTCTCTTTTTTCCACATGGCTGCCTGGTTTGCAGAGGATGCCTCCTTTCAGATGCGTTCCTTCCCCTGACAAACAATTACCCCTGTTCCCCTCTGCAGGAGGCCATTAGGACATCATCACGGGTTCTGCTAAGTCATCTCACAATCACAGTTTTGTGCAATCACCTCTCATCTGAGTCTATCTAGGCATATGCCATGCGGGGAAACTAGCAGTCACAAAATGCAGCACCTCCAGGCATATTATTTGTTATTTTGGTCCAGGAGTGTGACAGATAATGGCCACTGTCTGAAGGTCTCATTGGCTGCAGGGACTGGCATCATATGCAGAAAATGTGGAAAAGCCAGGACGGGTGATCATGTTCCTACTTAATAACAACAAAAGGAACAGTTTTGTATTTTTGCTGACAATAAAAGCACTAAGAAGACAGACTCAAAAGGTAATGTTTGGAGAATTATTCCACTGAATAGACCCACAAACCTAAATTTATGTCACATCTGTTCTTTATTACTTATTGTTTATGAGCTGTGTGTGCAAATGGCAAATGTGTCAATAATTTGCTTCATATTTAGCCTAGTTATCAGAGTGGGGCTACACATTTAACATTATTAGACTAAAAAATACCATAAAACTGGGCATTTTTAAATGTAAATGTGCCAATTATTAGGAGATACTCCTTAAAATCCAGATGTACCAGGTGGGTCCTTCCATGCTAGACTAAGAAGAGCAGAGAGCTCCATTACTTATACACAATTTGAGAAACCGTTCACACTTTCCCCCTAGCTGTTCACACAGTCCTAACTGGTGTTAAAAAAAATCCTTAATTAAATATTATGATTCCAAGGACTGTGTTAGACCTTGAAATAAATGTGCCCAAAACCGTGGGCTTTTTGATAGAAAGAAGCCAGCTGCTTTGTGGAAGACTCTCAGTCTGCATAAATGTTACAAACTGCTGAATTACTAAAAGGCCCCTTGATATATGATCTCATGTTGCTTAATAGGCCTCAGATTACTTTGGGGAAAAATGGGTTTTATTGTGTTAATCATATGAAAACGAAGTTACTAATCCCTATCTAATTATGAGGGGTTTTTAAACTTGTAATAATATCCTAATTATTTCCTCTTATTGAAACAAGTCTTGTTCTAAAAGTAATCCTCAAGAAAGCATATGGAAAAATATCCAGTGAAATACCTTGGCTTTAATTTTAATTTATGTGGGTTTTGAACCATTATTTTTTGTTACTGTTGTTTCAAATATTATCAACAAATATTGTTTTGTATTGTACTCTAACAAATTCCTCTTCTTTTTTGATGTCTCTCTGAGCAGAACCTTAATTCAGGTTCCATACAAAATGTTTAGTTTATGATATTAAATCAAGTGTAGACTCAGGACAATCAATCCTGAAATAAATCACAGAACAATGCAATTTAAGATTATTTGACTGCTGACAGGCAGATGATTAGATAGCATAATCATTTCCTGTGCTCTGTCTGCCTCTGAAAGTACTCTGGTTTTGGGTATTTTCTACTGCAAGGTGCAAGAGATTGGGAAACCTTGGGGCGGGGAGGGGGCAAAAGAATAAGACTACTGAGGATAAGAAAGGAATAAGAATTTATGAGTAATTGTGTAGATACCACTGAGCAACATCTTAACCTCATGCCCAAGTTAAAATACCTTTGCAGCAAATGAGACTAAGAACTGCAGAGTGAACCTTGTAGTCAATGGAAGGAAAAAAACCCCATGGTTTTCCTGCAATGAGCTCATCAGGGAGCTCCTCCCTAATTTAGGCTCTAGCTTGCAAAAAAGAAGTCTTTTTTTTTTGTCTTTTTTCTTTTTTCTCTGACACTATTAGATCAAAACAGTACCCAGGCATTAGACAGTATTTATTAGCTTGTAAGGCCAGAGATAATGATCCTATTCAATCAGAATTCATGAATAATTCAGCAGTCCCAACTCCACATAATTTCTGTCTTTACTTTTAAAACCAGTAAAGCACCATTTGCATTGCCTTTTTGAGGGGAGGGGAAATGACAGTAAGCAGAAAAATAAAGGAGATTTTTTTCTTTTGGTTCTGCTTCTCAAACATACTCAGCTCTCTTAGAATGCTGTCTCCCTTCCCTTTCTCCCCTCCTAGCTCCCAGAACAAAAACGACATCAGAATAAATATTAATCATGATACTATTGAGAAGATGCTGTACACTAATTATTGTCAAGAATAGTGCTACCCATATTTATAGAGGATTTTGTAATCACTGCAATTTGTTCAGTATTGTTACTTATACTAGCTGCTATGAAGTAATTACAGGTTTTTCACTTCTTTTTGTGTGTGTGTGTGTGTTTTGCTGTTGGGGTTTTTTTGGCTTTTTTTTTTTCTTTGCTTTTTTTGTATTTGTTTTAAAAAAACACCCACACTTTTTTTCTCTTTTTTTTTAAGCTTTTGCAAATAATCTTTTCCCCATGAGTAGTTTCTGAGAAATGAAACATTCTTTCTGTGAAATTCGTTTCCTGCTGCTGAGCTGAAGAAGCCCAGGCTGATGTGGTACCCATAAAACTAAAGTGCTGGATTACATATCCCACTGAATGGGAGGCACAGGATGAAACTGAGGTTTTCAGTACCTTGGAGCCTTTCTTTACCTCATTTGCCCAGCTTAGTCATTAAGTTTTACTTATTGTAACAGTATTTTGCTTATATGTCATGGCAGATCCCACATTGTTTTAGATATTCCTCCTTTACTTAATACCCTTTGCTTCTTCAGGTCATGCTGAATAAGGTGATAAAGATTTATTCTGTAGGTTCTTGCTGCTGTTTTCTAACACCACTTTTGTATTTTATGTGTGCTAAATTGTGACAGCAGTGAAGTGAGTATTATGTGGCTTGGTCCCTTTCTTGGGCATCATAGTAGGGACCTGTTCCCCTGAGTCCACAGAGCAGTTCTGGGGTGAGCCTACCGGGGGAGAAGGTTGTCATTTGCACTCCTGATTGGGATCCCTGTAAAGAAGTAGCATGTTCCAAACACCAACTACAGCCTATTAAAAAATTCATTACCTTACTTACTGATGTGAACTTCTGTAAAGAGAGATTAGAGATCTCTTATAAATAGATTATTTTTTTGTTATAAACACAAACAGCTTTGCTGAACTGTGGGAAGGAAGGAGAAGCATTAGCAATGACATTCTGATCCTGTCAACAGCACTCTACAAGAATGCATTTCTCTGACATCTCTGTTAACTCAACTAATGCAGATGTCAAGAAAATCATCACGTGCATGCGTAATGCTGCAGCAGAGTGGCTGTAGACACTACATTGACATCTGTGATGCAGTGGGAAATATACAAATTACCTTTCCATTTTTGTGTGAGTCATTGGCCTGTCTTTCCATATCTGGGATGACATATCCTTGGAAAAGGGACAGAAAGAAGTGTTTTCCTGAGAAATCATTTTAAGAGCTGAAGCTTGAGTTCTAAACATACTGTAGAGCACATGTCCTTACTGTGGATGTACTTGATGTGCTTCTTTACCAAGTAGAACAGAAAACAAGTGAACTAAAACCTAATTGTTTTCCTTCATGAAGTTATGTCAATGTTTGAAGAAGGAGGAGGCATTCTGGCCACATTTGAACCAAAATGTTTAGAGGGCAAATAAGCAGAAGCTCAGTAAGCTGCACCTTAAGAAAAGACTGTCAATAAATCTTGAGGGACTGCAGATATATTTGTTAACTTCCAGTGTCAGTCTGAGTGAGAGTGTTTGTGTATTCATGTCAGTCATTAATTAAAGACCTCTTGGGAGATTTTAAGATCTTCATCTTGGATTAGTGAAACTGAGCAGAAGGACAAATTGGGCTTTGCAAATTGCCACAAAGATTGAGAGTAGTGAGTGAAAAGGATGCTCTGATTCAGATGTCATTGATTTCCTCATAGGTATCATGGTATGAGAACAACTGGTTTAAGGGACATCATCAACCAAACGTTTACACTGCTAGTAGAAAGGCTGCAATGGTATTGTATTAACAGTTGGTGATAAACAGTAAGGAACCCCAGAAATTTAGGGCAACACTGTTCAGTTTAGCATAAATTAATGTAGTGCTCATGAATATTTCCACCAGTTTTTAGTTATGTCTTTGCAGAGGAGCTTGAAATTGAAGTATGAAAGAAAGAATACCTATACAACTGAATGTTTAGGCTCATATTTGTGTACCCTCTGATCAGTCCTCATATTAAGAGGAAACATCAATACAAGTCCTGGTATAGAGGAATATGATAGGGAACTGTGATAGGGAACTAAACTTGAATGGCTGAGTGTTCTGCTGAGCTCTGAAAATAAAATCTGATCTGTAGAGAGATACAGGTAAGGTCCCAGTGTTCATTCGAAGTGCTGGGGATTTCAGTTAGAATGCCTGTCTCTCCAGGTCCCATGGGCTGAATGCCCTTTAGCAGCAAGTGCACAGGAGATGCCTCAGGTTTCATCCAGGGGATTGTGCAGCCTGAGAGTGCCCTGCAGTATGAGGCAAAATCTGGTGAATGGAGATGACAAGGTAGAAAAATGAATTCTGGATTTGAAACAGAATGCTGATGTAGATTTACCCTCTGACATTCTGTAATGCTGATAGCTATCACTAAGTGATATAAGGCCTATGTAGTTTCCACTCTGCTTAGGGGGGTTTTACTTATATTGGTGTTTGTGGAAAAGGGGATCAGATGTTTGGTTTTGCCAAAAAAGGAGATTCTGGCATAAGATGGGTAAATTTACATGTCAGCACATGTGACTCGAATCTAAATGTGCAGCCACCAGATATAATTCAAACCATATGAAATAACTCTGTAAAGTAAATCAAGTCTCACATATTTCACTCAAGGACAAATTTAAGCAGTTGAGTAACTTAGTGTAGAAGGTCCTTATAGTTTTAAAATAAACACAGCAGCAATGATAATATGTCAACAGAATCCATGTTCTTTATTGGGATGTATGAGGCACAGCATCACCAGACGGGCAAGGGAAGGGGTTGTCCCACTCTGCTCTGACCTGGGGCAGCCTCACCTCGAGTGCTGGGGCAGTTTTGGGCACCACAATGTAAGAAAGACACTAAACTATTAGAGAGCATCCAAAGGAGGGCTGTGAATGGTGAAGGACCTTGAGGGGAAACGGTGTGAGGAGCAGCTGAGGGCACTTGGTCTGTTCAGCCTGGAGGAGACAGAGGGGAGACCTCTGCAGTTACAGCTTCCTCCTGAGGGGAAGAGGAGGGGCAGGCACTGATCTCCTCTCTGTGCTGACCAGTGACAGGACTGAGGGAGTGGCCTGAAGTTGTGTCAGGGGAGGTTTAGGTTGGATATCAGGAAAAGGTTCTGCCCCCAGAGCGTGGTTGGGCTGGAACAGCTCCCCAGGGAAGGGGTCACAGCACCAGCCTGGCAGAGCTCAAGAAGAGTTTGGGCAATGCTCTCAGGCACATGGTGTGACTCTTGGGGATGGTGCTGAGCAGGGCCAGGAGTTGGACTTGATGATCCTTGTGATCCCTTCCAACTCAGAATATGCTATAATTCTGTGATTTTCCTTTTCATGAGCTGTATAATTCAGCACACAACTATCACAGCATTACTTGCTACTACAAACTCTGCTTTGTAACAGATAACGATGTATACACAGCCTGGCCCAGGGAGCTTAAAGTCAAAGTGATAATCCCAAACATAATTATACATATACCTAACTTCACATCTGAATTCAGTGGGGCACAGAGGTGCACACAGTTGAACAAGCATGTGAGTAATGATTTTCCAGAACAGAACACAACTTAAATTTTCATGGTGCAAAGGCCAATTATAATATGCCCTGAATGTTTGTATATGAAGCATTTCCCTCTTCATTTAGTGGGGGAGTAATGCCATTTTTATTGTATTGCCTTACTTGTGATGGTTTCTACAGAACAAGCAAAAGTTTAAGAAGGGATTTAGAGTCTTGCTCCAGACTCATGTAATGCCAAAAATTTCTACCCCACCACCCCATTTCCTCCTTCATTCTTAGATTACTCAGGTTGTCTTGCAGTGTTTATGAGAAACTCTGCCCAGTACCAAACTGAGCATCAGGAGTTACCTGCAGCAGTTTTATTTTCAGCACTCTCTGCAGCAGTTGCACTGACACACACCAGAGTGCAGAAATAAAATAACCTACAGCTTTCTCCCAATGCCAAGTGTCTCAGCATCAGAGTTCAGCATTTGAATGTTCTGATCTCTTATGGGATTCCTGAGTTAAGCAAAAATATGCTGTAAAGTCTATTCAAACTCTACTAATTTAAATATTTAAGCCTTTGGAAGTTAAAACCTGATCCTACTTTCTCTGAAGGTGATGGGAGTCCTGCAATTGACTTCAGTGGGAACAGGATTGAGCCCTAAGTCACTAAATAACATTTTCCATGGTATTAATTAATAACAGCAGTTTTGAAGCTAAAGAAATTCCTGTTTTTTTGGTTTTGTTTTTTTTTTTTTTCTTTGTAATGCAAGTATCCAAAATTGCAGGTGGATTTAGGAAGAGAATCAAACAATTATCTGAGGTATGTTCAGGGATGACAAACTCTGAAATCAGGACACATCCAGGGCTGCAGGCTGAGTGAGATACTGTAGGATGGATTAAGAACTATCAAATGCTATAAGAGAAAGGTAAGTATTATTGATTGGGGGTGGGCTAGGAAAATAATATGCTAATAAGATGCATTGCAGAGGTCTTAAAACCTGGCAGATGCATTTTTCTAGGGGGATGTTTGTAGTGTGAGGGGTTGCAGAAGATATGTCTGAAAGGAGACCCAAGGGGAAGTTTAGTCAATCTTGGATGTTTTTTAAAAATATTGTCTTGCCTTGTGGTTAAATAATGAATGCAAATCTCCTTTCATGGATTTAAAGCTCTGATTGCTGACATGGGAAAACGAGAAAGGTTTTGTTGTTTTTTCTTTTTTTTTTTTTTCTCTTTTGTAAAATAACACCAAATGACATGGATATCTCTTTGTTCTCACATATGAATTTATCTTTGTTTTAGGATAAAAGGAGCACCAGATGTGACTGGGACTGCATTAGCAGAAAAGAGCTGTGCAGAGTATTGTGGTTTTCATTTGTTAGGGTTGTTGGAAACATTTCTGTAAGTGTCTTTCAGCGGACAGCAGTGTAGCTTGCAGCTTGGGGTTCAAGGAAATTGAAAAATACAATCAAGTCTCTCCGATGTAGGAACAGAACTGTGCTGTGATGTGTACAACAGTGCACCCTGGCTATTATCAAATTCATTAGTTTGGGTTTCATTAATTCTAGTAGTTCTTCCATGTGCAAATTTGTGACATCACATGATGTCAATCACATATTGAGTAGTGCCATCACATCCAGTTGCAAATTTTGCACACAATCCTGAGGCAGAATTTTTGTTTTGATCATATATGATACTATGCTAAATTGTGTGGTATTTTGTCCCATTCCCAGCATGGTGATTTGGCCTTTTCCAAAGCCTAAGACAGGGAATGCATCTTTCTGAGATTCTGGCCAATCTTCTCCCTGTCTTGTTCCCATTTTGAATAAAATGAATACACAGTACGGTCATGTAGACAAGAAATGGGGGATCAGACCTTCTGTGCTTATGGACAGAGTATACCAGAGACAATTTACCCTTCCTTTTAAGAAATAATCTCAAATTATACTCTGTTTACTGTGGACTTAGAAGCAGTAACTGTGCAGGCAGTGATTCTGCAAGTTACCACCCATCAGCTGGCTGTTAGTAATTGCTTGTTGTGTTCTCAAACTTGTAGAAATCATGAGACAATTTAGGTGATGTCCTCAGTTGATGATCTGTTACTCCAAAGTAACCTTGCTTTCCATCAAAAGAGACACTGTCTCCCCAAGGAACTTGGAAATGTAATACAATAATACTTTACCTGATTAAACTAAGTAACTGAGTGGGAAGCAACTTATATTGCATGACTTTAAAGAATCTGTCTATTAGCTGCTCTATTATATTGCAGCCCTCATTAGCAAGATAATTCATCATACTGGAAAATGTGAATTGTGCTTTATGAATTAGTATAATAATATTCTGCACCTGGTAGTTATTAATTCCAGTTCAGTCTGATTTATCATAACATTAAACTAGTCAATGTTTGAATAGAAAAGAAGTTAGTTTTCATGTTGTTCCAAGATACAGTGTGTGGAATGTTTCAGAATAATAATTAGATACTGGATACTACTATGTTTTCTGAGGCAGAGATAGTGGTTGCTTGAAAATGATATTTAAATGACCCTACTCTGCTTAGAAACCATATAGCCTAAATTGTACCATCCATTGCTGCTGGATGGACCTCTACAAGAACATTTCTTTCAATAAGAAATGACACTATTTTTGTGCTGACAGTTTCTGTGTAATAATAGTGTTAGGTTTTGCCAACGAGCTACAATTGTTTCTAATATGACAGTTTGTTGAATTGTTGAATTTTGAATGGAGAGTAATTGAAAATGTACATTACTGTGGACTTCACTGGGTGAGGCAGGGGAGGGTGGAATTGGAGTTTGCTTCTGGCTCTAGTCTTGTTTAAAATGCACATGATGCAGTTCTGATTGTGTGAACAATTTTTTAAACCAGTCTTAGAAAGCAGTCATTTACCAGCAGTTAGCAGGGAGATTATGCTGGGGAGATGATACAAAAATGTATATTGACTTAAATTGAGATAGATTGCTTTAGCTTATTCTACATGCTATTTCTAATAATATTGAATGTCGGTAACGATTTCCCTCAGAGAATCCCAGAATTCTTTGTAAGCATTTAATGAATTTTCTTTTGAAAAACGAAGCATGTCAGTGTTGAAAGTACAGGAACACATAGTAAAGTAGTTAGCAGTGAGAAGAGAGTCTAGGTTTGTAGATTCCCTGCCTTAGCCTCTCTGCTGGGACACCTTTCCCTGGGGCTGTGACAGAGTCATGGCAAAGTTTGATCTGAGATATTGCAGTGTCTGGTAGAACAACCTGGCACACCTTTACCAAGGAGCTGGCAAATAGATTGTTAATGAGTCGGGTGGTAGCTGAGGACTTAGGTCATGTTAGTGATAGAAGAGCTTGATTCTTGCTGTCAGGGACTGGAGGCAAGTTCTCTAGTGAGTCACACCAGGTTTCATATGGACCTACAGCTCTGGGTGTCAATGGTATTGCTCACAATGCTCACCAGGGGGCTTGAGAAGAGAAGGAAATACTGTACAGAACACAGAAGATGATTGTCCCATTCTGTGCTGCTGGCCCTCTTCCTCTCAGGATAGCTAGTGTCCATATTTTTATTCTCACACCATTTCTTTACTGTCTAAAACTCCTTTTTGTGGCCAGATGAGTCTCTTGCTCAGCTTTGTACGTGGGACTCTAAGGGAGCAACAGTTTAGAATCTTATGCTTGCCCTGTATTAGGTAATTACTTTATTACTGTGTTTTGGAGAAGCTTGTCAAAATCTTTAGGTAAGCATCTATGGAAAGCCATGCCCAGCTTTAATTCCCTCCTTGTTTGAAGCCTTTAAATGAAATTAAGTCTGTCATTCTGGTAGTGTTGCCAATTAGAAAAGACATTCCTTAACTGAATTACTGTATGGTATGATGTAAGTAATAAATTCAAAAATTCAAATGAATTCATAAGTGATATCATGTAAATTTTGTGCTTTATAATTTGCAAAATACTTTTCAGTAATAATTTTGTCTACATTGCTAAGTATCTCCATATGCAGAGGTATCTTATGCTAAGTTTATTCATGGTTCACATCACAAAATCTTTCATTTATTTAAGAAGTCGTGTTCCTAAAATAAATGTCTTTGTTGGAGTGGGGTTTTCCATTTATGCATATTGCATTGTTTAAAGGGTAATCATACCATAAACGCTGGAAATATATAGGTTTTGATTGTATTTTAGATGCTTCTGAGATTAGAGCAAATGTGAGTCTCTATAAATGGTCTAAGCTGCAGAGCTGTGAAAAGAATGGATTTTCAATTTTCTGCCCCCAAATTATTTTAGCTCAAGTGAAACATTTTTCCAACCTGAAATGGATTTTTAACATCTTTCCAATATTAATTTTTGTCAGTTTAAAATACTTTGTATGAAAAACTCAATAATGCTTTCGGAAACATTGAAATAAAATGTTTCAGAATTGCATGAGTTCTGGATTTCATTTTTTTGACCAGTGCTGCCTGGTGAATGAGGTCCAGGTTGGCAGATAGGTATGGCAGCCCTGACTGCTTTTCTGAGTGAATAAATTGCAAACTGAAAAGTTTTAGCGTGCTGTATTCCTGGCAGAAATTCATCTGAGTGACTGCCACCTTTTCTTTCTTCCAGTTCAGGTCCAGGAGTGAGAGGTGAGGTTTTTCCTGTTCCCTGACAGCACACAGACACCACTTTAGCTGGTCTAAATCAGCATAGCTCCGCTGGGTTTCTACCTGCTGAGGAGCTGTCCCCTTTTCTTCATTACTAATGCCTTAAAATCATTCTGGCTTGATTTTCAGTTAGTTCACCTTGACTTATTGTCCTTCATTATTTTAATATTCATTTATGTTTTTGATCACCTGCTGACTCAATCATTTTTTAGCCCTGGTATTTCATTGCAATAACTAATTTCTAATACTAACAATCTTGACTTTTCTAATAATTGTTTATTTTCTTTTTTCTCCTTTTTCTTTTGTTGTCCTCATTAATCTTCTGTTAAAGAATTTTTTTCTGACACTTCAATGTTTTTCATTATGATGATGATTAATAATTTACATTTTACTTATTTAAACTCATATAATTTCTTCCCCTTAAACAGTGAAAATTGCTGTAGAGTCCATTAAAATCCCTCAGCTAATTCTTGATGGGTTCTGGCAATCTATGCAAGATCTTGTTGCTAGAGTAGCATTTCTTGAGGATAAGTAATCATGATTATCTTTCTTTGGCTTGGAACTGGCAGCATACAGGAACCAGTAGAAAACAGTTCAAAAGTTTGATCAGGAATTTCAAACAGAAAAATCATTCTGTTTCCACTGTTTTAGCTGTGTATTGATGTTATCTCTGCTGCTGCTATTCTGCCTCTGATGGGAACCTTGGCAGCAATCCTCTGATTTCTGCCAGTGCAGAGGAAATGTAGGGCGATATTGTTGGTCAAATCCTGCATCAAAGGGAGTCCCATGTGTAAGATGGATCTCTGCTTTACACAGTGACTCATTTTCTGTGCCTGGATGCTCTGAAGAGGAGAAAAAGCTGCTACTTCAAGTTAACATTTGACTGAATAATTTACTAACACTGATATTCTTGTAGTTCTGTGAATATTTTATGATAAGCTTTGTGAAGAATCTGTAAATTCAAGCATGATATCAGCATGAAAAATGGCTTCCATTTAGATTTCCCTGAGTGTATTCACTATTTCATAACTGTGCTCTTGCTCATTTGATGCAGTACACATGACTAGGTATAAATTAAGAACGAGGTTAATTGTTCCAGTACAGATTTTATGTGTTGTGCTGAAGAAAGACCTTTTAGCAGTAGATCAACAGACATTCTTCCTAATTTTGGCCCAATCATTTAATTGTCCTTTATTTTAGTTTATCTGTGGTGACATGAAAGAGATGTGTGGGAGAAAAACTGAAGTGAAATATTTTGTCATACTTCACCTGAGAATTTCATTGTGTTTTAACTACAGCACTTAAACAGCTCCACAAAAAAGATCAAATTGTTTTCGTTCTGAAGTTATCATTCTTGTTTTCCTTTTGCAAGTGCTGATTGCTAGAACTTCAAATATATCTCCAGCTTATAGATGTCTGAGAACACAAAGCACAGCACACCTAAAACCTGACTTTGGTGCTTTTATTGGATAGTATTTCTCTCTGAGTCTGACTTCTCATTCTGAAGCTCTCCACTGTAAAGGGGAATCAAAATCAGGTATTGTGTGTTGGTTTGGGACTAAGGAGGTTCACAGAGGCTCAGGGAAATACGTGCAGAGGTACTACTCCCTAGCTGTACAAACTGGAGCTCCTGCTGGCATTCACCCACAGGAGCAGTGGAATGTACTAATCCTTAGGGCTGGGTACACTGTGCTAATAGAAAAATCAGCCCTGCCAAGTATTTTCAGAATGTTTCCTTTTCTATTCAGAACACCTCTGTTGTGAAAGGTTTTGAGAAAATGAACCACTGCTTGAAGTGGAGGGGGAAAAATCAGGTATGGTTTTGATCTCAGCAGGAGCCAGGAGTCAGGAGCTGCTGGTTCTGACAGAGGTGCAATCCTGATTTTTGTATGAAATGGGGGCTGTGGGGGTCCCCGCTCATGGTAACAGCTTGTTCTTCTTGCATGTCAGCTCTGCTGGAGCTGCAGCAGTCCCCCTCAAGCTCACAGAGGGGGATGTGCCACTCTGAAAAGCCAGAGTCTGTTGTCTGGGGATCTCCTGGCTCCAATTAAGCCTGAACTCACCTGGGGATGCTGTTTTCCAGCAGCCTGGATCTGGCAACCACCTCTCTCAGTTGACTGGTGGGATTCTCTCCTTCCAGCCAGCAGCCCTGGGCTGGGCAGGACTGGGCAGCCCCACCTGCACACTGGGGAATACGGGCTCAGTGGCAGCCTGGGTTTTGCAGGAACTAGAGCAAACAAGATTTCCTCTCTCTCCAAAATTCCCAAGACAGCCTAGGAGTTGCAGAGCCTGTTGTGGATTTGTGAGACGCAGTAGCTCTGGACTCAGGCCACTCTGCTGTGGTTTTGAAGACCTGCAGAGAATAGTGGCTCTCCCCAGGTAGCTGCAGGCACTGCAGCTACAGCTCTCTCTCCCAGGAACTGGCAGCTTGCCTGGCTTCCAACTCAGCGAGCGACAGCGCAGCACACGGCGTGCTGGGTCCTCCAGAGAGCACCAGCACCTCAAGAAGTAATGATGAAAACAGATCTTTCTAATAAGCTGAATGCCATTAGCAGTTTTCATTTTCAGGGTCTCTGGTGTTGTGTAAAAGCCTAAATAATATTTAAACATATTTTAATAATGGGTAAAAAAAAAAAGTCCAAGTATTTTAGCATGTGGCTCTGTGTGTGTGTGAAGGACTAAACTAAAACCTTGAGCAGTGTGCCATGACACTTTATGTTTTTCTCTTTCTTAGTATTGAAGAAAGGGATGTATATTAGGGGTTTTTTTTGGTAGTAAAATATTTATTCTCATAAGCCAGTGCAGAAACCTTTCTAAATAAGACATGCTGTTCTGCAGTGGAAGTTGCAACCAACAGTTTTCAAATATCTTTGTGGCATCTCCATGATGTCTGAAGATTTATTAAAAAGCTTCTCCTTGGTCAAGCAAGAGGTTGAGTGTGATCTTTCCAAAATCCTGGTGAAATTCAAATAAATAAACAAATTCAGATGTGCTGGACTTCAAAGCAGTCCTCTTGTATTTCCAGCCCTGAAAGAGTGATTGTAACTTTAAGCAATGTTTGAAAGGACCAAAATGGAAGCACAGAAGTAATTTTGCTTTGGTGATCCAGTGGCAGGAGAGGCTGTTTGAGGGAAGACAAAGCATCACCAATACTGGAACATCATGAAGGCCAGATACAGTATCTCTATTTGAGTACCATTTACTCACCTGCAGGAATCCCAATTAACTGGAATTACCACCCCAATTAAGCAGCAGTCCTTGCCATTAAGTATCATTAGGCTTAATTTGGTTCCCTGGGAAATGTCCCGATTAAGCGGATTTCATGATTAAGCACCTGTAATAAATGTTTTAACTTACATGTAAAATTCTTTTATTTCATAGAATCTGATCACTAGCACCCAAACAGCAACTAGTATGCCAACTACTACTTTTGTAATTTTGCTTTATTAATTGGCTTGTATATGTTAACTTGTCTTGGCTTTGCAAAGTTTTGACAAGGAAATCTTCATATTTTTATGTAGTGATTTTGTAGTGCAAGCATATCTGTCTGACAGCCTGGTTAATATTTTGTCACTGTTTCTTAAGAGAGCAGCAAACCTCATGTGAACATCAGTCATATTTTGAGGGAACACCTCATTTGCTAGACTTTGGCCAGCTTTCGTTTTCTGCTTGATGGAAAAATAATATTTCACAGCCAGAAACAGGTATAGAAAACATCTGCAGTACAAAAATGTTCAAATGACCATGCATCAGGTCTCATTTTTCTAAAAATAGGTGGCAACAGGTAAGATGTTTTATAGGAAAGATCTCTAGCCTGAGTGTATGGCCTCGAGTAGGGCCCATGTTGGAGATTCCAGGAGAATGTAGAGGTACCCCAGACAGCTGTAAATCAGGAACCACATCACCCCAGCCACAGCATTCCAATGCTTTGTTGGGGTTCATTTACTCTACAGCTCACGAAATAAAGGCCCTCTTAAGGGACTAAACAATACAGTGAGAAATGGAATGGAGAATTGTGGGGTGTAGCACTGCAAATGCATAAAAACCTAATAGCAGCTGTTGGTCTGAGTGTGGCTGGTGAGATGTGGTATACAGACAGAGAAGACAACCAAGGTCCCTTGCAGTACTGAAAACTCATATATAATCATGGTGTCAAATTTGCAAGTCTTTATTTGTGAATCCCAGAATATTTTCTTGAAGCATCTCTGATTCACTGACCCTATTAATCCAAAGCTGAGATTGAAAAGATTCTCACCAGGGATTTTTGGCCCTATGGCCAAGCACAAATTTGATATGAATTTATTGTAAAAGTTGTTAAATGGTCACAAAAACACCTTACTCCTCTAAAGGAAGAGCTGCAGTCTACTTTTATTGCTGAATTTAAATTTACACATCAGAAAAAAGAGATTTTATATGGGCAAAATCTATTAAAAATAACCAAGGAAGAAGCAAAGAAAAGGAAGTGGTTATTTCTCCAAGATATTAAACTGGAAAGGCATAGAATGGATCAGAATCCTTATTCCTTTAATCAGCCCTCTTGAACAGGAAAGTATGACCAAGGAATCCTTTTGTGCATGTAAAGATCAAGGGGGTTTAATCACAAAATAGTGATGGTAACACACATTATTTTGTTGTATCAGAAGACACTGAAAAAATGGGAGTACAAGTGCTTCATGGCATTATGTACAAAGGGTTTAAACATTGTGAGCTTGAGCCATGTACACATTCCTTAAATGGGGAAAAAAATGAAAAGGTCTTGTAAGGAAGGGAAACACTTCTACATACAGTTCTAAATATATGCAAATATGCTTTGGGTCCCTCAAAGGCTAAGAAGATACCAAGAAGAATAGAAACTGTTCTAAATAGTTTTCAAATCTCAGGGGTGTGTTTCTCTCTCCCTCTTGTCCTTCTCACCCTCATTCTGCCTCTCTCTCTCTCTCTTAGAGGAGCTCTCTAGCTCCTCTCTTTCCCCTATCATACAGGTACTCAGCAGCAGAAATAACATGAGAAATTTTTTGCAATTTCCTATAGATAAATCCTTCAACTGCATTGCTCAGAGAAAAAATATTCAGATTATAAATTGCTTAATGTAGGTTTTTCTTTTGATGTGTGTATAGCTCCCATAAATGTTAATACTAGGTCTGAGCTTCAAAAGGAGAATATATCGCTTGCTGTACTGTAGAGTTAAAACGT
This sequence comes from Ploceus nigricollis, assembly GCA_013399945.1. Taxonomy (NCBI): domain Eukaryota; kingdom Metazoa; phylum Chordata; class Aves; order Passeriformes; family Ploceidae; genus Ploceus; species Ploceus nigricollis. Next base: position 857,989 of record VXBC01013296.1, read on the forward strand.
AGGAAAATTTAGAAAACTGAAAAACCCATCTGCCTTGGCACTCCTGCTATTTATTTGGTTTTGGACTACAAAGAAACAAGATAGTTAAATCTCTCTACATAATATTTTCTAGTTTTCCTGCATACTAAAATATCAGTTTATTAATATCAGTTTATCAATTTCTATCAAGTTATCAAATACCATACTAAAACATGAAATTATTTCTGTGTTTTTCTCCTTGGTTGCCTTGATTTCGGTATTAACTTTTTCTTTTCCCTCCAACACTTACATGTAAAATAAAACTTTGCCAACTGAGCCACTCAGATTGCTTGTGTTAGAGGATTGAGTGATGGATCACTGACCAAAAGGCCACCTGACCTTAAATCTTGTAGTGCACTGTGTGATTGGAGCATGCTAATGTAAGACTTGAAAAGAATTCTATGCAAAGACTGGAAAGAGATCTAGGTAATATGAATAGGTGCATCAATAGCTACAGCCCTACCTGTGAGCCTGGAAATGATCATCTGCCACAGCTCTGGGTTTCAACAAGGAAAACGTGAGTGCTGTTTTATTAAACCAAAGCCTTTAATCTGAATAGCATGGCCTTCCTCCTAGAGCCCGAGTCACCTACAAGTGAGGAGCCAAATGCCAGGTCAGCCAGAGCTCTGGGAACGGGCTGCTGCTTGGAGAGCACACCCACTCACATGGGTGGCCTTTTCTGAGGACCAGAAGGTAAGAGGAGAGAAGCAGTCTGCTACCTGAGATGATGTGCCCAAAGATAAGATACTTTTTTACTCTTCCATAATGTAAATATTAACTAGGGTGGTCTGGTTGGGTTGCCAAAGTGCATGTTTTAGTGACTGTGTGCTTTCTTCTGTTTGGCCACCTTTATGGAAAATGGAGCTGTAGGAGGGCAGTGGACAATTGCACGTGAAGAGAGATATCATGAGGGGCAGGTTGAGACCAAGAAGGAAATAATGAGGAGCATTTCATACAGTTCTATTGGATGTTCTAGTATGGGAGGTGATTTTGAGAGCATGATGGAAGTCTCAGCCACTGCAAATGTTTCATGCAGTCTTGAGTAAAACAATATGGAGCAGAACTCCTCTGATTTTGTAGTTCAAAATGACAGAGCGATTTTCCATTTGCTTATGTTCCCTGCAAGGGTACCTTTCCAGATAGAAACAGTTATGCATGTACTTCCTTCCAAAGAGGACTTTGCTGGTCTTTTCTAAAAAAATTTGGTATTTCATGGTGTTTATCCACAGTGACTTCCAAATATATCAGTAAATTTCAAATAGTCTCAGAGACAATACCTTGGTTTTCACTGCAGATGTGTATTGCTGCTTCCTACTTCCTAAATCCCTTCAAACACTGTGAAATTCTCAGCACAATAAAAAGTGATGCTTTAGAAATCTTTTTCTTAGCTGAGACCTGTATCTTCCACTGATGTGAGAGGTATTTTGTCCACATGGGGAAAAGCAAAGGCTTTAACTCAAAAATTACTCTCCTTAAAAATCAGTGTTGCACACCTCCCTATAATCACTGAAAATAATCAGGAAAATATCTTGCATGGAGTAACTTAGTATTAATTAGTAAAAATAAAGTAATTCAGCCAGCATGTTAAGCAATATTCTATTATTTCTAGCAAAATAACTGACGAGGGACTTCAGATATCCTAGAGAGCACTATTAAACAGAAAATTCTGCAGATTTCTGCCTCCATTTACAAAGCCAGGCTGATTTCTGAGACCTCTGTATGCATATCCTATGAGAGTTTGATGTTAATCAATACCGGGTGAAAAAAATGTCAGTTGTAAACAGAAGGCTTAGTGACCAAAAGTAACATATTAGGGAAGAAATACTTTTGCTAACTTATGTATTGTGCTCTTTATTTCCTATTTTATTTTTATTGGCCTGAACAACATGATATTAAAATGCTGGCATGTGTCTTCCCCCCTTCTGATCATCTGATCTCAAACAGTTGTTTGAATCCTGAAAAAGAGGTTGCTTTATTATTATTTTTGTTCTTTCACATGATGAGAAATCCTCCTGAGGAGAGAGCTGGTATCTGTGGAAAGCATCTGACTCCTGAACAGATTGTGGGTTAAAGGAGTCAAAGGAGTCACTTGGACAATACAAATAAGTAGTCATTTATTATATGCAAATATAACAGGTTGACATAAAACCCATGACTTCACTCAACTAGAAAATAATACTATAACTGAGATATGTTTTTGAAGTTGCTGTTTGGCTTCATATAAGGAGAGAAAATCTCCTGTAGCTCAGATGGGCTTATTTGAAACCAAAGCTTTTGATGTTATAATGTGCAGTCTAAATTCATTAATCCCTCTGTTCACAAAAAANGAGTAATAAACATAATAATGAAAATAACTGCCAGGAAGAACATGAGTTACATCACACTTAGTGTTCCAGCTAAAGATGAAAATTAACTTTGGAAACAGGTTACGCTAAATGAATTTAATTTGTGTTTTGATACAGAACGTTTAAACATGTTGTTATTTCTGGCACCAGGGCTGATAGCTATTAAACGAGAACATCTAAGAACATCAAAGGAACTGGACCTTTTATACTCTTCAGCACCCCCTTGGAGATGTTTATCTGGGCTGTTATCTGGATCCCATACAAGCATCGAACAATGTGCCAGTTTCACCAAGTTACTCTCTTTTCCCAAAAGTTCTGACGCATGCATTTCCTGCACAAATGTTCCATATTTTAGAGTTCACTACAAGTGCACAAATAGAAGTAGTTTGTACTAACAGACTTGACTGTAGATACTTGAAGTTTTTCTTCTATAAAGTATTTGAAATAGAAAAGAAAACTTCCTTCTGTTTGACTCAAACTAAGTTTCCAGATGTCAAGGTCAAAGGTTGCAGATAAAAGTATCAGGTTTTGGCCTACTCTAACTAGACTCCAGACCCAAATGTGTGAGATCTTCCCTAGAGGGGGTTCCTTTTTGTGCTGGTTCATTTTTCTTCTTTAGCTTCTCCCAGTAAGAGGTCCCATTCCATGCTGCTGAATTATGATACTTCATCTCAATCGTTAAGACACTTAAAACTTGTATTTACTGTTTAACACTTGGCTGCAAGTCAAACCTTTTAAATATCTCTTTTTAAAACTTTTCCACTTTTGAAGGCTGTTAATTCTTTTCTTCCTGGGGCTTCAGTGTCCGTGTGTGGGTCCTCTTGGCTGACATTACAAGACTCCTGATCCAACTATGCCAATAGTGTGCAGTAAAACAAGAGGCCTTACAATTTACACAGAGCCTCAGTAGATGTGTAAAGGCTACAAGCCCTGCTATCCCCTTGGCATGTTCACTGGCTTTTTGGTTTGTTTCCTTCCACCAGCAGCTGAAACTCCTTATCTACCTCAGAGAAAAATCTAAAATTGGTGCACAAATTAACAGAAGAGCCTGAAAAGTGGTTGAGTCAAATACAAATGTACATATTAGGGTTTAATACAATAACATGAAGGCTGCAAGAGCTAATTGTAGGAGTTACAGTTCAGGTCTAACCTATTTCTGGTCACAGGGTGAGTACTTTGCTAAACCCTGAAGGTTTGCATGTGTGAAGAAAGCACCCATCTGGTCAGAGAGGGGCTGTGGAGCCAAGAGACCCTGGAGGCATTCTTCCTGCACTCCAGCTCCGTGGGGAAAAAAGGTACGGCTTGGTTACGGATCCTGACTTCGCTCATTCTCCTCCTCTGTGTTTCCTTAGGCATCTACATTCCCATGTGGTACACAAATGTGCCTGCTCCCCATGCCTTCCCCACAGTGCTGTCCTGTCTCCACTCATGGAAGCATGCCAATTCTTCAGCATTTGGCAGAGGCAGAACACGCTTGGAGAGGTGACCAGTGCTGTGACATTCAGTGCATAGTTTGGACAGACCAGTTCCTTAAAGGCGGCCTCAGAGATGGGATTTTACTCTGTTAAATCACTCCACTAAGCAGGAAACAAAAGAAGATCTTTCACAGGTAATAGAGGAATAACTAATAAAATCATTAAGGATAATTGAACTGCCACTTGCAGATGCAGACCAAAGGCAAGGAAGTAAAGTTGCATGAAGGAACCTGGAGCCATTATTTATACTGGAAGAAGGGTTCACCTCCCAGGGTTTACCTTAGTGCAGGAAAGCACTTCAGGATATCACAAAAAGCAGAGACAGAAAACACCTCTTAGGTTGCCAAGTTTAGTCCCTTGTGAATATTTGGGTTTCCCCATGCGTGCAGGGTGATGCTTTGTACTGTCTGGTTTGAACAATTCAGACAATAGGAACCTGACTACTTCCCTCGGATGGGAATGTTACCAGCAGTTTGAAAGGCGTTTGCTTTTGCTTTTTCTATGACAGGGCAATTAGGGAAGTCAGATGCCTGCTATGTTTGGAAGCCTCTCGAGGAATGAGGTAGTAGGAGAGTCTGCAAGTTATGGTGGTGTGGAAAAAAGGCCTCTCTTTGTAAGCTGTCAAGGAGTTCTGTGCAGGAGGGCAGTGGCACAGAAAGTCAAATGAACAGTGAAATCAGTGGAGGAAATGGCTGCTGACAGAACAAAACATTGAGAGAAACTTCACAAATGGTAGATCTAGTCTGAGTTCAGGTCAGTAATCACTAACAAGTTGGTGTAGTTGTAGAAATTGGACTTCCTGTAGATAGGGGACTGTCACAGTGGGACTATGATAAAGATGAGCTCAAAGAGACAAGGAAACACCAGACAGATAGGAATGAGAAAAATTTCCATAGTAAAATCCTGGGGTCAGGATGTGCTGGAGCCTTGCTGGTAGTAAAGCAGCAGTAGTTGTGGGCTGGGGCAGAGAAGAAAGTCTGGGCTGGATGAGACGCAGGAAGAAGGAAGAAGGGTAGACAGTCTCACAATGAGGCAGAGCAATATTTAATATACTGTGCATGCATTAAGGTTGGTAAACATGATTATTATAAGTAATTATTTTAATGTTGCTAAAGCAGCAAAAAGAAAGTTCCCATCTGTTTTGCTCTACTGCAAATGCATTAATTGTTCCTGTGTGTTATATATATATTAGCATCATGGTAGTAATAGTTTTCATGAAAGAGCCCACATTGTAGTGATTTTTGCAGCTGCTATTTTATGCTTTGCTTCTTTACATACAGGCATTTTTTGCTTGAGATTACTTGTTTGGTTTGGTTTCAAGTGAACCCACACTAAATGGTTGCCCTTGCTCACCTGTGGTCTTTTGAACAAATTCTGTTTCTCTTCAGCTAGTCCAGTTATTCTGACTTGTTTTATCCCCTACCCACTCTGAAATAATAGAACTTCTTATCAGGTATTTTTGTTTGTCAACTACTTATAGGGCAACTCTTTTGGGCAAAATTCTCCCTTGATCCTTGCAAGCCCCTGAACTCAAATCCAGTGGAAGCTCACTTAAGTCAGGAATTATGTGAAGTCCAACAAAAATCCACATGGTTCCCTCCTTTTACTGATCCACCAGTAAACTCAGGCAGGAATTAGTGAAGTAACGAGAAAGCTCAGGAGAAACTCAGGAATTAAGGTACAGTCCTTCTTGGCTCTCAACTGCAGAGCAGTTCAGTGAAATGCTACCATTGGTGCCTTTTAACAAGTTTAAACTGCCTTTTAAACAAGTTAAGCCACATTTTATACCTTTCTGTATTTTATACCTTAAGAGGTCAAAAATCATATATGTTTCCAATCGTATTTTAAAAATTAACCTGGAGCTTTTGAAAATGTTAACACTTGATTCTTTCTGAGGCCCATGTGACTTGAAACATTTTAAAATGCAAGATTTTTTTTTAATTAGATTTCATAAACTCTGTCCCTTTACATATTTTTCTGTTCTAAGACCTGCTTTCAGTCTGTTACTAAACACACCTGCAAGGAGTTTTATTCTTCTCATGCACCACTGTTTGTACAGTGATTTTAAAGAAAGCAGCCTCTGACAGCTACCTGACAATGAAGAGTGAATTGATGATATAATAGAAGTCATATTTAGAGTAAAAAAAACCCTGAATTTATTGGGAATGCAAAAGCAAAACCACACAGCAGGTCAGAGAGAAGCTTAGTTATATGTATGGAAGGATTTTGCGGGGCAGTTTGACAGGACCATGCCTGTGAGTAGCTGGGCCACGGACAGCGAGAAACAAGGATGAAAACCCAGATTGTTTTCTGCAGAATCACTGCTGGTGCTGCTCTGGGAGAGAGCAAAGGGAGTGAAGAAGAAAGCAGAGTGATGTGAGATGAGCACTGGCAAGGAAGCATTTGGATCTGTGAACAAAGAAGCCTCTTGCTGTTTGCTTCCTGCTCTGCTTGCTCTCTGATTGTCAGGGGCTGGAGGTGATTTACTGAACAGTCTGGACTTTGCATTTGGTATTTTGCAGTTATATTTAAAAAACCTGGCTTCAAGTGAGGTGTTGTGTTGGGTTTTTTTTTTCTAGCTAGGTTTGCATATTGCAAAGAAAATATGTTATTGTTTCCTTTTCTCTCTCTTTTCCTTTTTGCCTCCACTGTTTTTAATGGAAGTTGCATCTGTAAAAACTCTATAGGAACTGGGATAGAATCACATACTGACAACAAGGCAAGGAAAATATCTCAGTAACTGATATCAAGAATTTATTTACTTATTTATTGATATCACTAAATTCCATCTCATACATATATATTACATCCATACACAGGATTCATCCCAAATATACATGTCTCTGTGTGTGCGAGTGCACATGTGCTTGTGTTAATAACTACTTTTATTTTTCTTAAAGTGCCATCAAAGAATTCAAGTTGTAAACTTCCCTGGACAGCAAAATAATTTTGACCCATCTGCAATGGGGTAATGACCTTTCCCTTCCTTTCATTCTTCTGCTCCACATTTTTAATGTACCTTTAAAGTACATTAAATACAACCAAATATAGCAGCTATAAGAGAGCCGATGAACACTTTCAAAGAAAAACTGCTGTTTGATCATCTCAAATGGAAGGAAGGAGAAATACACTCAGTAAAGTCTTTCTGTAGATTTGTTTTTGTTTTTAAAGCTACATTTTTTTTTCAGTTTGTTTTCAAAGGAAAAGAACAAACTGTTCCAGATTTGGAAATAAATCATGAGGTCACTTGAAACAACAACAGAAAAATCCAACACAAAACCCTTCTCAACTTATCTCCTAAAATGTTTTTCACAAACTGGACAAAATCAATTATATTTGAGAGACCATGATCATTCTGATTGTATGTTTTAATAGTGCTGTAATTGACCAGGAGTGTTCATTTGATTACATTTGAAGAGGTTGTAGAGAGTACATCCAGACTTCTGAAACATATTATTTAAAATAATTTGTCATGTATATCTGGAGCCTGGCTGTAGTTTTGCTGTTCTAACATTGGAATACCTCCATTGAGGTCAGCAAGCTAATTCAAATGTTACATGTTTATTGACATTATCATCTGATTTTTGGTGCCTTAGCAATTTTTTGTAACTGTGGAATGACTGTGGAGATGGCCAGAAGGTTGTCACTGACAGCAAATACTGTAATTGGTGTACAGTATACAAAGGCATTATTTACTCTATTGTTGTCATTGGACTGATTTTAGAAAAACCCCTGAAGGGTATGGTCTTTTCAACTCCTTTGCTGCCACCTTCAGTTCTCCCACACTTATCCTTGTTCCTGGGACAAACAGGAAATACACTGGGAACAACATAAACTCAATTAGGGAAGACATGGACCATTAGGGAAGAAGGTAGATCTACTGGTAGCATTTCCAGGATTTAAAATGTGTCAGCACCATGTCTGTGAAGCAAAATATGAGTTAAGTATTGGAATTAGACTCTATATCTAACAGAAAGGATTGAAAAATAATTGCTCAGACTTTCTGCATAAGCAGAGCCTAGAATTTGGCCTGCATTCTCCATTATTGACACTGGCTTTGGTTGAACTGTAGGAGCTGAGTGAAGACACACAGACTTGATTGATAGGCTTCAAGTGGCTTAAAATCCTCCAGTGGTTGTGTAAAGAAAAGAAAGCTTTTGTAGCTTCAACTATTCAGTGACTCTTGTCAAATAACTGGTGCTACTTCTGTCTATAAGCTTTTCTTCCTAAACTCCCATAAACTGTGGGTAAAATCCAGGGTTCTCTCCACTGAACATCAGTCAACACATCCATGGGCTTAAGATGTCACCTTGGGAACCTGACAGATACTAATCATTTCTTCAGCTGCTTTAGTCTCTCACCATAGCAGGAGTTCCAGGCCCCTTTCTCAGAGCTTAATAATTTGCCAACCTCCTGGTAGAGTACAGTCAAAAAACCTCTTGTGAGTTTTTAAACATCGTGTTAAAAAATTTTGCTGGTATTTGCACAGAAATCTTGGTCAGTGCATCACAGATGGTTGTGTTTGCATGGGCTTTAAAGGGGGGTTGGGGGTGAGTGTAAGTGTGTGGTGTATAAGGGAGAAGAATTTAAAGAACCAGCAGCAATTCAGCCTCATCCCCAACATGATGATACAACCCCCTAACTACTACTACTATGTTGTTAGTAAATCTATCCCCTAAGTACATGAACAAGTGTATATATTTCAGAAAACCAAATTAATTTAAAAGTATTTTTCATAGAAGTCAGGTGGAGCCAATACAAGAAATACAGTAGAATTGTATTTGTATCTGTATTTGTATTGTAACTATATTTAAAAGTAAATATAACTAAGCCATTTCCCTTAATAATTTTCTGCTCAATAATATAGTGTGAGTATCAATGCATATAAACTCAATGAGTGACTCAAGGCTTGTGCAAATGGGTACTTTCCAGTCAGAGCTTTATAATAATTTTCATAATTTAAATATTTTCCCCTGACACTTAGTAATTTTAAATGTAGCCTTTAACTGAATTTTTAAATTAGTATGGGTTATACTTTAATTTCATTAATGATCCTGATAGTTTCTGAGTGATCCCATTATATTAATTCTTCTTTAACACTGAGTTATTTACTCTTTATTTCGGTAATTTTCTCTGGATATTATTGTTCCTTAGTAATTTGCAGCATCTAACTGATTCTGCTGATACATTAAAGAAGCAAAAAGAAAATTAAATTGCTGCCCATTTCAGTCAAACAAAATGCTTTTTACAGATTAGTCTGTAGCTAAAAGAAATGTGGAGAGAAAATTGTTGTGAAAACAAAAAGAAATCCTTTTTATGATGAGTAAGATCTACAACTACACATAAAAGCAAAGTGCTATAGCTACAGTTCTACATCTCACAAATGCTGAAATAAATTAATCATGTCTTAAATGTCAAAAATCTTAACGGCTTTTTAAACTCTTTATAAAAAGATCTCGACAGGTTTTATCCATGTTTACAATTTACCACCAGCCTGAATGTATAAAATAATGGAAATTTTAAAGGAAACATTGTATAAGGAGCTTTTATATTTAAATTTGGGGCAGTTTCAATGAGTCTCTAAATGCAGTCAAAGTTTTAAGCCCCTATGTTTTGTAATGTGTATTTCTTTCAAAAATAATTTATGTAAAAAAACTCCAGATGCTAGATGTCTTTATACATTAGAAAAAATACACGGATCATAGACAGAAAAAGGCTTAACAGCAAAAAAAAAATATTTATAGTAATTTTACTAATTGAAAGAAGAATTTCTTCACTGTATGAGGCTGCTTTCAGTAACACACACATTACTAGCAATAGACTGTGGGCTGAGAATAAGAACCTTCTCTTTGCTGTGGATAGTGATGGGGTGGTTTACATGGGGAAGATTCATAAAGACTGGGTCAAAGAAAAATTGATCTTGTGGACATTCTGGGGCAAATGCAGTTTAGTTGCATGGCTTTGCCAGCTCAAGCATCAGGTCTCCCCTGAGATTTGTTCCCCCAAGCATTTCCTCACCCCATGCAAGCAGTGGCTTTGTTTGTTTGGCTGCCCCATTGGCCACCTACACATTCATATTTTTACTGTCACCCCTGTTCCACATGAAAATGCAGCTGCTCTGTGACAGAGAGCAGGCAATAACTGCAGCCCAGTGTTGCTGTGGGGTGAAAAATACTGGCTTTTGAATGATGAGACTTTAGTTACTCAAAGAGTCTGTCTTTCCTTCACAGTCCAATTGCTGTTATGCTGTTTAAAGTGGACTATTGGACTACTGAGAGGATGCCCAATATGTAGCTGATAATGCCTTAACTTACATGATCTTCTAAAGATACAAGTATCTATAAAAATATAGCAGTAAAGGAGCATCCAGGGGCACAATGCTAGCTTGCTGGCTTCTCCACTTGCATAGAATTTTGAAGTTTGTTAATGATAATAGAAGTGAAAATTACTCCATCTGTTAGGAGAAATGTTTACTCCTCTGTACCAGGAAGCTTGCATCTCTCTGCAGCTTATTGTCAGTTTTACTTTGTCAGTTTTACATCAAGCAGCAGGAAAAAGAAAGCATAAAAATCAAAATGAGCTGAAAAATACCTTTCAAGCTGATTTACGGAATAAGATATATTACTGAAAAAGATCTACTTCCTTTGATGTTATCCAGCTCACCACACTATGCATAGTTTATGGATATGAGAGGTAGGTGATTCTTGGAAAAATGCATGTTCTTCAAACAATAACAATTTGAATAGGTTAATTCTAAACCCTCTAAAAGTTAGAGTCTGAATATATTGTATTATAATATTGACAGTAAAACAAAAAAGCAAACAGTCTAGGACATATCTAAATTTTGTGCTTGGGAATTTAGGCTGATACTGCCACAGAAATTGAGAAAACAGTTTGCAAAAGAGCTGAGAAAAATGACCTTGAAAATCAGTTAAGGTCAAAGACCTACACACTTCAGGTTCTGACTTCTGCCAGAGGACTCCAGCTAGATGCCCAGTTTACCTGTAACACAACATGCTATTCTCAAGGAATCTAGAGCATTCAGAAAAACAATATTCTGCTCCCTGATTAGTTTACTTTTCACCTGTGGCTTTTTGGTCCATGTGGTTTCTTTTTGGGAAAAGAAAAAAAGAGAGGAGAGTCTAAGTAGCCATCCTTCCTGTAGGATGAGGCTTCACCTCTTCCCCTCCTGTTCAGTATCCTGCTATCCTTCAAAGTGAAGGAGTGGTGCCTCTGAAGTCTTTGTCATTTAGCAGCTGTGGGAATTGAATTCATTTTGCCTGGTGTCATAGACAACCCTTCTCATCCCAGCAGCTACAACCCCCTAATTGTTTGGGTCTGTTCCCACCCCAGCATGCCTGAGGAAGGACAGTCATCACCACTGCCGAGAGACAGTGTGACAGTGTCACCTGAGCTGTGGGATATCAGTGCACACCCAGGCTGTGATCTGACTCATTCAGGATGTGGGATTCAGGCTTTTGGCATGCAGTGGTTGAATCCTGGTTTTGGAGGGAAGGATGACCCTTCAGAGAGAAATGAATGTGACTGAGCAGTGGACTGGACACTTGGGGAGCAGCACAACAATTAAGTGACCTGGAGACTGTTGTCCCTGGCCCTTTCCATAAAAGCACATAAATATAGTTAGGCATATGTAAGTGGATAATCACTTAATTCCTAAATAATGCCAGTAGCTAGGGGGCTTCAATGGGCATCACTTCAGTGCAGAAAGCAATGTTACTATCCTCCAAGTCCTGAATAAACAGAGTGGGACTAAAAGTGACAGTGAGCTTTATTGTTCAAGTCTTTGAGGGAACTTTCAGCAGCTGCTATGTTTAGTGAGATTGGCATGTTGAATTTGTTCCACAGTATCTCCTGTAATCTGTAGATCCTAGATCAATGCACTCACCTGTCCAGAGCGAAGGGACAAGTCTTAAGGTGGTCACAAGAAACTTGCAGACAAAACACATCAGTGCTTACAGGGGCTTGGAGAGATTTTCTGGGTTGCATTTCAGAGCTGGGTCCCCACATGCCACGATCTGCAGGAGCATTCAGTTGCCTCCACACAGCAGTCTAGTCCCATTTAAGAAGCCAAGTTCTGCTGACCTGTGCGCTATTCCAGAAAATTCTGATATCTGTCTGTCCCATATCATATCTGACATCTTTTGCTTCCTTTTTACTGCTAAATAGTTGAATATCCATTTAATACTTAATGCCTGAAAAACCATAGAAATCTTGATGCTGTGGTCTTTGAAGTCTTACTCTTGTCCACTGCTTTTCATTTCAAATGCTTGTCTTGCACAGGGGACATACAGAAACAGAAAAATTCTGAGAAAGCTGCAGCTAAACTGATTAACATTTTCTGTTCCAATGCAACTTTTATCCTCTCCTTTCTGTTATATTTCATGTGTTAAGTCAATCCTGCTAAGCAGTTAATATTCAAAAGTAGATTTAATTAATATTGATAACATTAGTTTCACAATTACTGATTTTGGATTCCACATGTGCATCACCTTTTGCAGGATAAGACCATAACACCATGCACTTGTCAGAGCAAGGGATTCTCTCCTCTTTGTGATTTGCTGCATAAAGAATACTAGATGTCTCACCCATGTCCTTCTTTCTTAGCAATATTTTTTTTTAAAGAATTTATTATGGGACCTGTATATAGGTGTTACCTGATAGAATTAAATACATTTGATGACTCTGTGTTGGAGAAGTTTTATAATGTCTGCTTGTTATAGATTTACACTGTCAGCTGCTAATACAGCATTTCAATATTTCATTGTGTGCAGCTCCTGTATATGTGGAAAAAGCTATCTTATGAGGTAACCAATGTATTCTGACTGATAGTTGAAAAAAAATGAAAAGTCTGTGTTTTGGTTTTGATTGTTTGTTATTTTTGTGAGACATCTCTAGAATCTGAAGTACATTTTGGAACTTGAGAGGTGCCTGAAATGCAATGGGTATAAGAATGCCTGAGTTCTCAGCATTAGTCCTGTCTCAGGTTAGTTTATTATATTTGAAGTTTAGAATTTAAACAATACATTATCATATTTTGATGATTCCCACAGTAGAATGAAAATAAAAAGTGCTTAAAAACAAACATATACTTAAATTTTGGCAGATAAGTCCTTCTTAGTTAACACTTCACAGAAATTACTTGTATGTACTTGACAACAGCATACATTTTTCATAAATCTGATTCTTGTGTTCTCAGGAAAAATATAAGGAAAGAACAGCAAAAAGGAATATGACAAAGATGACATCTTGGCAAACTCACCAAACTTATTATCATCTACAGTAAAAACCTGGAATATCAACCAGGCATATAACTTTAGGTCATTCTATGCTATTTTTTCCTCTTGATTTTTAGACTGCGGCCAAATTTGACAATTTTTTTCCTTTTAAATACATGAATAATGTAGTCTCTCCTATCTTCCCACTGAGCCTGTTAAATTCCTGTTACCTGTAACACAAATGATAGCAGCTGTCTGCCCTGGAAATGAGCCTGGAGGTTTTTCCATTTGACAGAAATACTGGTACTAGTGGTATTGCAACCTCCCTCTTCTGAATCACAGTAGTCTCTGCTCTTAGTTTGCTTTATGTTATTAAATTCAGGTTGTTTTTGTTCCTGTTTTTAAGACCTCAACACTGGTTCCTCAGTAGATGGTCACTCAGATCCCTTTCTTAAAATACAGGATGTCCCTGTGTGTAATTAGTGCACTCAACATAATTTTGTTTTTCTCTGGCCTTATTTACAAGTGAGGCATTACCCCAATGGCTGTGGTGGTACAATGACCTCTGGTACTGTGCTGGTGTCCAAGGGGCACTGCTGCTGCCATTGAAATCACCAGCAGACACTGTGTCATTGTGCCCAGGGGAAAGCTGCTGCTCTTAGTAACCTGTGCTCTGCTAAACTGACCACAGAAATATCCTAGAATCCAGGATGTGAGGGGGAGGAACATCTTGTATGTGACTCCTGAAGGAGTCCAGTAACAGGGACAGAAGGTGAAAAGACAGATGTCTGAAAGGATATGGATCTTGCCATGTTGTGTCTTGTGCCAGAGCACACAGAAAGTGGCACTGCTATGCAGGCAAAAGGCTCATCATTCAGCAGCCATCAGTAACATATCCTTACTTCTCAGTTGAAAAAGCTCTTTATGTTTGCACCCTGCTCTTTTAATGATGTCCAGCTGTGGATTTATTATCTGAAAGTGTTGGCATTTAACAAGTTATGGTATAAACAGTACTGTGTACCTTGCTTCAGAATGGTCTGAATCTTATAATGCATATTACACAGATAGCAAATACTACATATCAGAAAACAATTTCCACTTATCTGTTGCATTTGGATAATACCAGTTTCTTGGTATTGTTTGTCTTGTTTGTCTTGTCTGTTGCCTAACTTTTTTTAGCACAAAATTTACATCTTATGTAGGCACTTCAAAACATCTCAATTTGTTTTGGTTTTGTTTTATTTAAGAGCTATTTCAGATTGCCCAGGCATATTTTTGTCCCATATCACCAGCAGGACTCTTAAGCTCAGAATATATTATTGTTTTCTTGATGTGTTATGTGTTATCTGACATCTGCTTTCTTTGTCATGCCAAATCCTCCAAGCAAAATTTTGAAAGACCTGAAAGATATTTTTAGTAAACATCTTCTGGCAATAATGCTTAATTTCATCACTACTCTTAAAAATTTTGTCTGCATGATAATTGCTTCTGAGTTTCCATACGGTCTCTCCATTGGCATTTAGGATTTTTTTTCCTTTTTACTACACACCTCATATAGCCAATGCCATAACTTTTAGAAAGATAGTTATAAAAAGGTAATAATCTCTGTGATTTCCATTCCCTTCAGGCCAACCTCCTGAACAGAAGAAAAACTAAATTGTTGATGCATGAGAAAACAAATACAGTGCTTTTATATGTACTGTAGTTTTGAGTTTTTTGCTATAGCACTCCCTCAAAACCACTATTGCGTAATTATCCTAATTACATGGTTGCTGTCTGGCCAGCAAAAGAAGAATTCAACAAAATAAGCTTCAGCAATTTTCTGAAGATGCCATTGGACTTTGGTACTATTTTCTCCAGTTCTGACCTTAACCTGGGACTGGAAGTTATGTGAAGACAAAAATAGACTCAGTGCTGAATACTCCAAATTTCCTACATTAATAAATGTTGGTATGTTTGTGCTAAGACTTCATTTTCTACAAAGCCAGCCTGAATTTCTCAGTTTTTCCACTCATAAGCTGGGTTAGTCACTGGTTTGAAATCTGTGGATGTTATATGTGTATAAAAGTAATCAATCATCATTGTTCATGCGTTTATTTCAGGGTTTAAAGGGTGCCATCTTCTACCAGCCTTTGCTTGGAAGTTCTTAGCTGTGCGAGACTGTGGGAGCTGGTGTTTGCTTTTTTGATAGCTCACTTCCTTCTAGCCAAGGGACTGCATGGATTTGAGGCTCACAGGTGGAGCTCTAGGTCATTGAGGAAGAGGATTCTCTGGTGTCCTCCTCACACCAGGGCAGAGGACTACAGAGCTCTTGACTGCGGTCCCATTTCAGCCCACTGAGAGCAGTCCTGCTTCCAGATCCTGCTCTTATACAAGAAAGAACAGATGAGTTCAAAAAGGTGAAAACACCTGCTGATTCATTTGCTTGTCTTTCATTTCATCTTCTCAGGAAATCTTGGCTGGCATCAGATGCTGATTTTTTTTTTTTCTGTAAATGCTATTTTATGATATGACATGTTTTTAGCATGTCACAGACAGGAAAATAACTAAAAATTAATATTTGGGATGTAGCTGTGTGATCTTTGGGGTATAAGCAAAAGACCTGACCCTGTGCTTCAGGAGAACCTGCATCTGTGAATATATGAAAGGCAGGGACAAGTGTGAGCCAATTCCTCTGTCTCTCAGCTGGGCACAAAAGTGTGAGCTCAATACCATGCTGAAATGACTTTGCTCTCAGAGTGTGGGCAGGCCCTGCTCTGCTCCAAAGACACAGCAGAGACTTGCTTTGTAGTCTGAGGGGAAGACAAAAATCTATTAATGTAAATTAAACTTTCACATTTTCCCTTTCAAGCACACAAGAATTCAAAGAACTCCAGAATCCTGACAGTTCCATTTTCTTCCAGAATATAATTTTTCACTTCTCTGGATTTCTATATCACTTTATCAAGAAATAAGCAGGGAGAAGACAGAAGTAAAAATTTCAGGAGTGATATACTCATGAAAACCATATAGATAAATATAAGTAAAGCTGGACTGCCTCACTCTAAGTCACTTCTGAGCCAATGGACATAACAAGCCTCACTCTCTCCTCAAGGGAACTGTGGGTTGCAAAGTGAGAAGGGGCTGTGTGGGTATGTGTGTGCTGAAATCTGAGGTAGTGAGAAAAGAGAGATGCCTTGTTTAATAAACATATGCCAGAAGTGTGAACGCTGCAGTAATTTGGTTTCTAAGCCCTACCCACATCTCCAATTCACAAATTGTCTCTTTCATATGGATATAGGCTTGACCTTGCAGGCTTTTAGGCTTCAAGTGAACAGGGTCACTCAGGGCCCAAGCCACCGCTCAACCTCCCCCACACATACCCCAGTTATATCTTTTTACTATCTCTGCTGGACACCGCACCTTTCTGTAATTATAAATGTCTGCTTTCTGTCACTTCAAAGGTTTCCCAGCACTGGGAGTCCTTCTTCAAAGACTTTACATTGCTGAAGAACCTCTGTCATTGACAGGAGGTCTGTCTTTGAAGTTTTTCATGCCATTTATTGATTTCCCCTTTTTAGGATGTTCATATTAGAAAATATTTCTCTGTGTTTGAAAATCTGTATATTTTTATGTTGTTGAGGGGTTATCACTTTGAAGAAACAACACAGTTGCAGCAGTGCCTCCATATGAAGAAATCTGATAGTGTATCTGCTCTTATACTTTATGTCCCTTCAAGTTTTCATTTTAAGAAACTTCCTCTCTTTGTTTCTCTTCTAATTGTAGATCTCTTTTAAGTACTTAAGTCAGTAGGAAATTGTAGTACCTATGTGAACAGGCCTAATCAAGTGGTCCTATCCATGTGCTATAGACTTTTCATGCGCTTAATATCCTATTGATTCAGCGATGGAAAAAGTGAAAATACTAACTTTCGTTTTAATAAATGAAAACAATGTATGTCTATGCAAGCAACAGCTGTTTGGAAGTGTTGTTACACTGTTTTTCCCATAAGTCTGAATTTTCTGATGTTTATACATAGAAGTACAGAATTCTACAATTTAAAACAGGAGGATGTTTTGGTTCCTTCCAGGTAACCTTCACTAACTCTTTGCTAAATTGCTAAAAGGATTTGTGTGCACACCCACTGTCAGCTCAATGTAAACTCACCCTCAGCAGAAACTGCTTGGAGAGCGATGTGAGCAGGCTGGGCACTGGCAAATTCATGGAAGCTGCTCTGGAAATTCAGCTGAAGCAAATAATGAACACCTGACAGGTGGGAAGGTCTTCAATGCTTCAGCTATTTCTAAAGCACTCTCTGATTGTGTTCTAATGGGCGATTTTGATAGCTCACATTTTTGGATACACAAGTTACAGCAATTTTTTAGAAGTATCTGACCACTGGGGGTTTTTGTTTTGGTTTTTGTTTGGTTTTTTTTTTGTTGTTGTTTTGTTTTGTTTTGTTGTGGGTTTTTTTGGTTGTTTGTTAGTTTGGTTTTTTGTTGGTTGGCTGGTTTGTTGTTTTTTTNGGTTTATCTTGAATCCCTTTATTTATTTCAAGGGTATAGGTTTGTTTTTTTTAATATACCTGGGGAACCGTTGTCATTATCTGCCAAATGTCTCAGAAAATTAAGGAAGTTTGGAAATTTCAAAGGAGAAATGCCTTAAACCAGCTGCCACTTTGCTCATTTCAACCTTTGACACTATGAAGAGTTTCAAGGACTTGTCTTCTGAAAGTGTTTACCTTGGGAGGTGGCTTCCTGGGTACGGTAAGTTCACATTGCTCATATAGTCTTAAGGGGAAACTTTTGACCTTGGATTACTTCAAAGATCTGCCAGATTCTCTCTCTCTCCCCCATTCCCGCCCCCCCATTTTGTCAGCTCTTCTGTCTTTGCACATAGGTTAATGCTGACCTTTTGTTCTTTAGGATCAAAAGTTGGTATTGCCTTATTCCTTGTAGTTCCTTGTAGGCCCTAAAATACCATAGTCTATTCTGACCCATGGAAAAACAATGAAAATAATGCCTGGGGTATACACCCAACTCAATAGAGCATTCTGGAAGAGCCATAGTGTGTTTTAGAACAGAAAACTGCTTTGCCCTCATGATAAAGTTGGCTCTAAATATGTTTAAAAGCTGTCTTCCACTGTGTCACAGGCAAGATTGCAGTGGTTCATTTTGTCTCAGAGATGTGCTGCTCACACTGAGCTGATCTTTGTGTGCATGAGAGATCTGACAGTTCTGTACTCAGCACACACTTGTGGACTGGCCCTGCATCACATGCACTGTGAACCTTTTGTGATGAGGAAGCATCAGCTCCATCGTGCCTGTGCAGAGAACACACTTGCAGTGCCATGGATGTGTGGGTTACATATATGATTTGTGTTTAGCATCCTGCCTACCCCATGTTCTGTACTTCTGTGCTGCAGAGGCAAGCAATGCAGAGCAGACATTGCCCTTGCCCGTAGACTTCTATCCATGTTTCCAGAAAACTACAGGCTTAGCTGGGCTGTGTGACACAGAAACTGATGACTGAATGACTAAAGTTGTAGATTTACCTAAAACTCATTGCAAAAATGTATGTGGTGCCAAAACACTTAGAGCTGTCAGGTATGTTTAAAAGAACACACTGCTTTGAAAATGCAGAAAGATGTTTTATGACATGTACAATACCTGGGCAAAGAGCCAAATATTTCTGGCTTTTTTTTTCCAGTTTTAAAAGATCCATTTAAAGCTTGAATATGGAAAAAACCTCAGGGAAACTGACTGATGTGACAGTGGCATAGAGCACCCACATACAAGCATGTCATAAGGATAATGAAAACAAGCTTCAGTCAGAAACCCTGAAGTTAATGTCCTTATACTGCAGCAAATATGGTCCAAGTCTGTATTCTGTGGCTGCAAGACTCCTATTTGGAGTCATGATACTATGGTCTCCCATTCCTTCTGTGATATGAAAAAATTATAAAGTTACCAATGGATTTTCAGTTATGTGCAAGCCATGCTCTTTTGCAATGACTGAAGAAAGGAATTCTAAAGGTACTTTAGTTAGTAAAATAAAAATCTAGCTCCTCTCCTGGAGACAGGCAATCTACAACAGGAACCATGTATCATGTTGTTATTAGGATAAATTAATTCAGTAAGAACCTGATATTCCCTAGACTAAATAAATTTTACTTTTTATTTGGGTTGCACCAAGAGAATATCCCAACTTCTTGTTCAGACACTCCTGTCTCTGGTTACTGTTCACCACGGCTGCTTTAAGTGCTCCGTATCTCTACAGGATTAATTCAGAAGCCTCCAATGAAACTACCTGCAAAGTTGCTGTTCATGAAGTTATCCTTATTTCCAGCTCTGCCTTACTAAGATAACAGACTGACATCTTTTGTAGCCATCTGGAGCTGACTTCTGTTGTTCATATACCAAGTTGAGCTGATGCTCTGGCAGACAGGAAAAGACTAACTTCTCTTCTTCTTGTACATGTTATGTTCCAGCTGAGACTTCCCTAACTACATTTTCTGAATATTATCCAAAAGGGTTTGCGAATTTATGGAATTGTTACTGCTTTACTACTACTCTTCCTAATTAAAGTTATCCATAATACTTGATAAAACCTCTACTCTTTTAGTGTCTCCATCTGGATCCAAAAGGACTCTTCCCCTTTCAATTAATTATCTGGGCTTGTGTAGTGCACAAGTGCTTGGTACTGCTGTAAAAAGAAATTATCAGCTTTTCTGTATCATTAATGTTTTGTTAAGCTTTGATTACACTAACTTGTAACAATGAAGGAAATGCGTGTAAATGAAATAATATATTTTTCCTTCTAATAAGTTGCCATTGATATTTCTTGAATGTTAAGGAAAGAGGAAGAAAAAAGTTTGGAATATATTATCTATCCCATACGTTTACACCTTTCATAGAGTAATTATATAAAGGATGGCTGCTTGTAGTGCTCTTCTCTGTGCATCATTAATGTGATACTTCTTGTCACTAGATTTAAACTGTAGCATTGTAAGACAAACATCCTCCTTCAGCTGCTTCCATTATACTGCATACTATTATAAAATGAAAGGGGCATGTTGTACTTTATCTCTTTATATATTATAAAAATAATGAAGAGGATAATTATCAAGGCTGTAGTGCAATTTCATGGCATTGCTGTCAGTTACAAACTGCTTGAGCTGCATTCCTTTAGTATAAAATGTCAAGAAAACCCCATGATTGAAATATAGTCATCTAATTAATTTCCCTCTTTTATTAGTTTCATGGGCTCTGTCTGTGCAGAACACTTGCTGATGGTTAATAAAAAGAGAATGAAATGTAGACAGTCCAGTTTTAGCTTTTAAGTTCTGAGTATCTTTCCATGCCAACATTTCATTGTGATGATAAACACAAATTAGCAGACTTAAAAAAAAAAAAAAATTCCGAAACTTTGTCTGGCGTTCTGCGAAGAGCCTTTGCTGAGTGTCTGTTTTATCATCTCTTTCTTCACTGGTTCAGTTCAAAGCTGAGTGTTTGTATTTGAAACCTTACCTGTCTCATCAGTTTCTTGATTTGAACAGTTTCTGCCATAGCCATAGGGTACCATGTAGTCTGAAGCTCTCTTCCTTCTTTACACTGCTGACCTTAACGCTTTTCAACTTCTTATAATCCAAGAGATGCCACTGGGCCTATATATACCAATAGGAACAATGCGGTTTGTATGACTGCCAGCCACTTTCTTGAATTTTACTCACTGAAATTGCATTAGGAAAAATACAGAGAGATATCTCCATCCAGATTCATCACTTTATTTTGTTTTTAACATTCAAAAGCAGGCAGATTAGATGCTGCCAGTGAGTGGTAGCTAGTTCCAGCCTGAAGGTGAGCACTGGCTTCTGCTTAAATATCTTGCTATTGAAAAACTCCAGAGCAGTCTGTGCAAATTTATGCAGAGAACTGAGAACATGGACACCATAAAAGTAGAAACTAGAAGATAGGCTGCAGTTTTTATTTCGAGGGGAAAAAAATTGAGGGTAAACCCTCGTGTTTTAAACAGATGGCACCCTTCCTAGTTTTGCCCTAGACCAGATGTTCTTACAAAATTTCTTGCCATTTTCAATTTCTAGGTTTTAAGAGAAATCATAGCTTTTAAAACCCCTGAAAAAGTTCATTAGCATTGACAAGTTCTGCTTTGCACAGATGACACTGCCTCTTGCAGGCTAAGCTAGAAGTACCAAATATAATTATGGCAGACCATAAATAATGAATATACCTATCAAGGCTTTGCAGGATTGCTTGTGATGTGAACATAAAACATTCTGAGAATGGGAGAGGCAGTTGCTTGGTATCAGCTGTTTAATTATCTGATTTATAGAGAGGGAGTTGAACCTGGGCTTGGGCCTTGCAGGACATTGCTTCATTCTGGAGGTTTGTGCCTGGGTGGGTTTGAGTTGTCTGGGATAGACCTCTGTACAAAGAAATCAAATGCTGGTTTTGTTCCTCCACTGCTGCTGCTGCTGTGCTGTAAATCCTCTGGGTTCTTCTGAAATCACTGAAAGAGCCAGCTGTGTACCTAGAATGGTTGGCAGCATGGCAGGGAGCTGCTGCCAGGTATTCCTGGTATGTCTGGCAGCTTAAATGAGGAATGAGTTAATATCTTTTTCCAGGGCTCAGTGCTGCATTTAAGCAGAACCCTGCACTGGAGGGAGCCGCATCCCTTCAGTCATATTGCCTCAAGGACTCATGTCCCGAAATGCAGAAGCCCTACTGGGTGTCCTGGCAGCCCAAAGTAGTTGTCACTCTGCTGCTCTACTTCAGGGGATGAAAAATCTTTCTGTTTATATTGTCAGCCAGTTCTGGTAGCCAAAACATTGGGTGAGTTTCAGCCATGGTCCTGCTTTTCCACCTTCTGTCCTGCATTTATGTACCACAGTAGAAGGATGTAACAATGGATCCTGTTCCCCTCCTATTCTTTGATGGTAAATATGTAAATCTGTAGGACATCTGGATGTCAGCTGGTCTTCAATTTGGTCTGTGCAAAGAATAGTGAAAAGTATTAGATATCAATTGGAGGAATGTAATTTTACAAGGTCATTTTCTTGCTAGGTCCATAAATGAAAATGGAAGTGTGTAAATATCCATGTTATTTCCTTTTTATTTCACATGTGGTACACTTACTCCAATGACTGGAAGGAACCAGAGGAATGTGTTTCAGAGGAAAGTAAAATTACTCTATCATCAATAGTTAGATAATAAACTGAACTCTGAGAATTTTTTTCTCTGACATTCAGGAGACAGAACTGAGATTCTCATATGAAGCTGGTTTCTTTCTCAAACTTCCTATTGTCACAGTCTAGAGGTGTCTTCATGTTGCATCTGTTAAGTTCAACAAAAATTTCAAAACACATTGTGAGAGGGTTCTCTACAGGCCAAATGTTTCTCTCGGTTAAACTAGTGGATGTCTGGAGTCACCCCATTGTAGTTGCTTGAGTTACTATGTTTGAAGACACTGCTTACACTTGAGTGGTGGAAAAAAATTTAAAAGCCCCTAATTGCAAAAAGGAAATCTAAAGCCCTTTTAAATCTCAGGCAGCGAGCTGGGATTTGGTAAGAAACTCAAAAAGGAAAGGAGTCCAGCTTGTAAATAGAGATTAGGGTCTGGTTTGACAGTGCATTTGGAAATTCACTATGTAGCCCATCATAAAACAAATCCCCAAATCAGTGAGGTTATATGGAATGATTCCTGATTTGAGCATGGAATGGTGTTTACAAATGACTGTGCTGTGTATTGTGCATTGCGAAGCTCATTTTGTATGATCTTCAGTGTGTTAAAGGCTTAAAGTGCTTGGTCATTATTTTTATCTCAGGGAGTCTGTGGATTTTACGATCTGCATTCCCCTTATGAACTCTCCAAGTCTAATTTCTTTGCTTACCTTCAACTGAGGCATTTCATAGTTATACAAATATGTGTTTATCTCTTTCTCTGCTTGAGGCTGTTCTAAACTGCCAGGATCTCATGGAGGGCTAGTTTCAGTAATGTGAATGCATCTGCAAAGGTGGCAAGGGACGGAACAGAGGAAGCATTCTGTAATGCTTTTGGGAGCAAAGAGAATACCAGTGAAAAACAGGGACAGGAATGTCACAAAAGCCAAAGATGTCATGTACTTCTGACAAATTCAGCATAAATTTCTATACAGACTCCCTGTTGTCCTGGCATGGGAAGCTGGTTATTTGCAGGACTTGCTCTGTGTATGTAATTTATAATAAAAGTCACTGTCTAAACAGCTCTCCTGAATCTATTTCAGTTTCTTCTGATCTCAGCTTACACAGTGATTCTCTTTGTGGATTTGCTTTGCAGTTCTCTATTTCATTGATTCTATTTTCCTTTTTTTCCCTGAAATTGGGTGCTTTTTCTTTCAGATACCATTAAATGTCTTTCCTTGAGAATGTTGGCTGCTTTCAATGTGCTGTTGGATCCAATAGCTGATACTCTAGCTCACCATCTGGCATTTGATTTTTTCCTGCCCTTGTGTTCATGAAAGAATAGTTTGTCAAAAATGAAAATAAAAAGAAAGAATTTGATGTGTTATGGATAGCTTTTCTGGAATCTCTATGTGAGCAACTGCCGAGACAGCTGATCTGGTTTTGTTTATATTGTTTTGGAACAATCTCTAAGTATCATTTAGTTCTCTTACTTACGTAGGACCAGTTTTGGCAAGTAAATAATCCCTTTAAACTCAGTGATACAATGAAAAATAGGTGAATAATATTTGGATTTAGATTACTAGGTGCTCAAAAGAGTAAGAACTAAGGAGTAGCAGGTAGGAGCAGGTTTTCCCTCTCTTCCATGCATATATACAACAAGGACTACAAAGATTAAATAGAAATAAAATGCTTCCTCTTGGCGCACCAGTAGGGTCCAATGGAGTTATTTATAATGTAAAACCAAGTCAGTACTTCTTCACTCTGGAACCTTTGCTACTTTGGATGTTTGTCTTTTTTTGTTTAGGATGCTGTAGTCAGTAAACAAGCTAAAACTTGCAGTTTCCATGACCTAAATTAAAGAAGCAATTTCAAAGACTGAGGCAAAGTTTGAATACAAAGGTCAGTATAGATAAGGAAGAAAGAGTATCATCACACAGCTTTCATTTTGAAATTATTGATGTGTTGGAAAAGAAATGAGAATGATCCAGTACTAAAGCACCAGGATGGTGAAATTGTCCAAACATTTGAATTTTTCCCATACCTTCATACAGTGATAGAGCCCATATCCAGGGCCTGTATTCATTCTTTAATCATTATGACAATCAGACCAAGAAACCTGATATGAAACTTCCTCACAAAAATGACTTTAAAAGCAGGGCACTAGGTGTAGGATAGCTGCAGATGAGGAAGGATGTCTCTCTAAGTTCAGCATCATTTTAATGCTAAACATGTGCTTCTCTCACCAACCTCACTCAGCTGTATTGCCTGTGCTGCTATGCTACAGTTGCCCTGAATAAATACAAATAAAATTAGACCCTTGCCTGTAAAATCTGAGATAACTGTAAAACTTCTTTGCTATTTCTTCATAGCATTTCCATTCTGATTATAATCAAAAACTTGAAGATGGAAGAATGCTGAGGGGTGGTTTTTTTCTCCCAGATGGTTTGAAATATTACAAAATACAAGGCTGGAGTCTGGTATTGCTGCAGTCCAGGTAAAACAGCAGGAGCTACTGTAATACAGTGAAAAGGATTCAATAAATCTGAAACTGTTACAGCAGCAGTGGGGTACTTTCAACATAATTCCTATTTCTTTGGGAACAATTTTGTAATTGAAAGTATTTATTTACAAAGTAACAGAGAAACGTAAAAAAGTGGTACTGTTTTCCACTAGCTCTTAACTAGTAATCATAATCTAGTTCAATTCAGGGTAGAACAGCTACAGTAGCATATGAGAAACACAAGATAATAAAAGAGTTTGAGCTGAGAATACTGAACATCTTGTATTTCTAATTGTATCCATCTCGTAAATGAACAGAAACTTTAATTGACAAAACTTATTACAAGAATCACAAAAAGCTGTCTTAAGATCTTTAAATAGCCAAATGTTATTTGTAATAAATCAAATTCATGCTATTACATTGGTAAAGTGAAAATAAATCCATCAGCAGAGCTTTCTGTAGCTACAGATGTTGAACATGTCAATATTTTCTTCTGTTAAGGAGCATTTTAAAGAGAATTTTCTTATGCTGAATTCTGTTTATGATAGAAATCAATGTACGTCAGTCCATTCTTAGAATATTACAGAAAGAAATTTTAGTAGTAAATTTTGAGCAATTATTGGTTAACAATATATCTTGGCTTAAATAAACTTCCAGATCAAAGGCTGCGGGATTTATAGCAAAATAATACTGTGAGCAGGGGCTGGATGCTTCAAGACAATGAACGTCTTTTGAGAAATATTAGAAGACTTCCTAGACCCTAACCAGACACAGGAGAGATTGGTAAATGCTATGCAAATCATATCCCATGACTATTGAAAATCTCAGTGAAAATACATGCTAAACAATAATGCCACTTATTTTGAAACATATCCCAATTTGATTTTGATTTCTCTCTAGAGCAAAAAAGGCAGAGGTTGAATGGTGGGACAGTGCCACCCATATGAAATATGGAAGTGGAAAAGAAGTGGAAATTTTATATTTATTGCATATAAATACCTTGTATGCAGTTTCACAAAAAGTAGGGTATTACACAGCCTTGCTATTTGACCATTACAGTTCTCAAATATGGGGCCAAATCCTGTGTTGGGTAGGATTTGGAGGAACTTATTTCACTATTTTATTCTGCCATTTCCTGAGCAAAAAGGAGGGAACAAGTTTTTCTGATAAGGTTATACTTCCCTTGAGAAAATGGAAAGATTTTTTAAAAAACAACCAAACAAAAACAGAAACAGACAGAAATAGAGGTTTGATTCTGTTGGAAAGCAGGGCAGTAGAAGACTAGAGAATTGGTACTTTCCTTCCAGTTTAGGAAGATCTGACACCACCATTTCCATCCTTCATTTTAAAAGGTTTTTAACAATAGGGTCACTTTCTAGGCATATCTGTCTTTAGTTTAATTGTAATTCATCACAAAAAACTGTGAGATCAGTGGTGCTTCTAAACACACAGACTGGATAAAGCTACCCCATCAAATTAGCTAATTACACTATGTGCTTATCCAATTTCAGCATTTCACACTTCGCAAAAGAGTGGGCGAAGTCTCCTCTACCATGTCAGCCTCTACTCACTACAATCCTTAAATCCAGTCCAATAAGCTTGGAGGCAAATGTGCCTAAAATAATTTTATAAAGGAAAAGCTCTTAAAAGAAGAGCTTAGTCATTGCCATACAGCTGAATCCTGTTTACACAACAACTCTATGTGTTCAATTACTTTAAGAAAACCATCCTGAGCAATGTGAGAGCTGGAACTTGTCTATAGTTTGATTTGCTCCTGGAGTCTGGGGTACAGCTATTCCCACTGCATGGATTACAGCCTTTTTACACATGGAAATTGAGCAGAGGAGCACAAGCAATTTCACAATAGCTCCCCTTGTGGACAAATTGTTTTGGAATAAAAGATACTTTAGTCTGGAATAATTAGTGCAGCAATTATTCTAGAACAGAATAAGTGCACTAATTATTCCTACAGTGTCTACACAGGGACAAACAGAAAGCTATTGAAGAATGGCTTATTCTGCAATAGGTATTTTGGCCAATTTCCTCATATAGGCAAATCCTATTGGTGTTGTCAGCAGGTAATGAGCGTATAGATGGAGAATGTGGATGGATTGCATTAATGATCTCTTCCCATTAGTGTTTCTTTGTGCTTCACTTTTGTGTGTTTGCAGAGTTAATTGCTTAAAACTCCCTCTTAAGTCAGACACATTTGTAATCCTAACTTCCCAGTTCTTAACAGAGACCCTTCAAACTCTTTTGTGGGTGATCCACCACCAGCCAGCTGAGCAAATCTATGCTCATATCTGACTGTAAAATTGTTGATTTTCACTGAAATGTATTTGTTTTTCTGGTAGGTGTAAAAGTTTGTGCTGCGTTAAAGACCATTTGTGCATTTTCCCCCAGGACTGCTTTGCAAAATAGTTTTGCAATCATTTGAAAAGCCACTGGAAAATTCACCCTTGTGATTACAGTTTCAAGGAGACAGAAGATCCGCCTGTAGGGAGAGCTGAGGGAGGTACTGGTGGAAGGGTAAGAGAAATGTCCTTTAGATTCCAAAGTATATTTCTCCCTTATAATAAGACAACACTTAATTATCTTAATTCACGCAACACTTCATTATCTTAATTTCTGAATGAAACATGTTTTCACACAGGTCACATAACCATCAGTATCAGTATTAGCATCTTTGGCTTACTCTGCATGAGTACGTTTGGAAGTGCATATTTTCTTGGAAGAAAGAGTTGTTCCTCCACTGGCATGTGACATTCAGGGCACAGCTCTCACTTGTTCTCTCACCAAAGGATAGAGAAATGCTTTGGTGGGACAGGGAGGAGAGGGGATTCACCTGCTGACATCAGGGACCCACCAGGCACACAGAGAAGCCAGTATTTACTTTCAAACTGAAAATAAAGATAGTTTTAGGGAAAGCTTTCCAAAATTTTACCTATTTAAGCACCTAGTTTCAGCCTTTTTAAGATCATCTCAAACTCTACCTGTAGAAAAGGAGAGACAAATAATCTCTGTCCATTTAAAAAGGAATTACCAGACAAATGCTGCAGACTTTGTTGAAGCTCTGCAGAGGTTCTGTTTATGTTATTGTAGAAACTGTAGCCTAAAGTGTAGAACTGGAAGGAAAATAAACTTCATCTTTCCATTCTCATACTAAGTTACTGTATAAACTTGGGCAGCTTGTTCAGCCTTTTGGGGCCTCTGCATATGTGCAGTGGGCTAAAGATACAGCCCCTAGCTGATGCATTGCATTATAAAGGGTTTAATAGATTTACAATCAAATCTGTTATGGGGAAGTCTAGCCCTTTAAAGCAGGAAAGTTGCAATATGAGATGAGTGAGAAGCAGAGTGGGATTGTGCTATAAAAAGTGAGACCTGTGTTCAATCTATGCATGTGGGTTAATGCTTATTTCATTACAAAAAGCTGTTTGAAAAGTACTATTATTAAGACCCATGAGAAGATACTTTGAAAGATAGGGATGTATCTGTTCCTTCATATAATATGGCTTTTTAAAACCCTTCCCTCAATGACTAAATTTCCCTACTAAAATGAGTACTACATTCCCGGGTAAAATCAGGTTCACTGTTCATAACCTTTTTTTCCAATACTGTGTCATAAAACTGTAATTTAGGTGATGCTAGCTTGCAAACCTGAGTTTAGCAATGTGCCCATACTTTGATTTCAATAGAGCAAATTCATCTCTGGTGAAGTGCAGCCTCTCAAATGAGATGGTAAGTGATAATACTTAGAAATCTGTTTTCATGTTAAGAGAGGGACACATAGGAGGAGAAATTTCTTTGTCCCTCTGTTATTATGTAGTTCTGCTTCTCTTTCCTTGGTGCAGTAATGGTGCAATAGAATGCAGATGGGTCCATAACTGGAAACATTCTAAAAATACTCTAAAATTCCAGTGCCAAGCACAGGAAAAAATACCTTATTTCTCTTCATTGAGAAGTGGAGAAATGAGCTGTTTGGTTCAACAGCAATTCTGGTAAGAGAAAACTATTCTTTTATTACTCTGATGATCTGAATAAAGCCATAGGAATATATACTCTACTATAGGAATATAATGTCCTAAGGACACAATGCCACTTTGTTACTAAAACCTCAAGATACTTGACATGTTTTCAGCTGCAAAAATGCTTATAGTTTGTCCAGCTAACAAAGTAGTAGAAGTAGTAGTAGAAGTAACATTCTGAAATACAGCAAACCAACAGGTTCTCTGGTGAAATGCCTCTTCTGATTTGAAATGGCAAACAAAAATCCAAACACTTGAAGATTGGTTTGGACTGCACCCACAATTTAAGGACCTGGTCTGATCTTTTGTATTCTATTTCCATCCAAATCTTTTATGATGCTCAAGGAACAATATCTTTCTGTATTTTTGTCATTACATGCACCCAAACCCAATCTAGGCAAGTGAGTAGCTTTAAACTTTCTCTGTAGAATCTCACTGAATGAGATGGAAAAATCTTGCAGGTCCCTGTGGAGTCAGATATATCAGGAATTTTCAAGGTTGGGATCCTCTCTGTGTTGGGGACAGCTCTGGCAGAAGAGGGAGTTAAGTTTACTCTTCTCCTGTAGGAGTTTGCCATATGCAATTTTATGTCCCAAAGTATTCTAGATGCTATAAATTAATCCAGGTACTTAAAAGATTAAAGATAGGAGTGTTTAGATGGAAGTACAGCAGAAACAAGGGAACAGAAGGTGGCTGACAGGAGAAGGAAGGAAAAGATGCATCCTCATTATTTACAATGAAGAGAAAAGCTGCAAATTTAAGTGTTTCCTATCCCATGTGTTCTTTTTTTATTGCTCTCTAAGTGCAAAAAATGTTTATAGTTGGGTCCCCAGCTGGAACATTATTTAAGATCTCAGAGAAGAGATGAGGGTTGGACTCCACAATATTCATAGGTGTGAAGCCCTCTTCACTCATGCCTCATAGGGGTGAAGCCCTACCAAGCAGTCATGGGAATGTTTTCCCACTCCCCTTTCTGGTAACGTTGCACATTTTTATACAATCAGGCCTTAGGGTGCCAGATTCCTCCTTCGTGATGCTGCTGAGCTCAGCAGTGCTGTTTTGTTCTGCATGAGTTTTAACTTGGAGAGAGGGAGGCTGCAGAACAGGAAAAAAAGTGACTTAGAGCATCATGAGCCTTGTGGGAAAAACTTCTTTCCACAGAGAAGAAGCTCCAAAGAGCTGTGAATGATCAAAAGATCAGAAGTTTGCTTTACCTACCTAATGGTCTGTAGAGGCTGGAACAACAGAAGAGAAGGGATTTTCTCCTTGCAGAACAGAAATTTTTATTTGAAGTGATAAAAATTCTGGATGTGTTTTCTTTACTGTGGGTAGCACTGGTGGGCATTCCAGTGTTGCCTTTCTTTGAATTTATAATGTTTGTACTACCTTTAAAATAACTATCAGTTATGGAAATAAAGCAATGGGGAAGCTGTTTTTCTGTTTAGAGGGTTTTTTGTTTGTTCGGGGGTTTTGTGTGTGTGTGTCTTTAGGAAGAAAAGAAAAGGAAATGGAAAAATCTATTCTGAAATGAGCAGAGACAAGTCATGTTATGCAGCTCAGGGAATGTGGACCTTATCCAATTTATGTAATGAACTCAAAAGTTGTTTTTGTTTTAACAGACCCAAAAATTTAAAGCAAGGCAGGATCAGACTCATAAATTATTTTCTTATTTTCACTGAGATTCTCAAGATCTTTGTGAAAAACTTATCTCTTAACTAGACACATAATTCTGGATGAAAGCTTGTATAGACCTGGCCTGTTTTTAATATGGTTTCACTAGAGATCCCATTACCTGAACCTAGTAGTATCAAAAGGAGGGAGAAAAAAAATTATTGAACATATTTAGTGTGAGATAGTGAGTATAATTTGAATCCTCCCAGCCTTTGAACTCAGTTGGCTGCTGTGCCACTGTAGGTCCATCTCTGGTGAAATGAACCTGCCCTGTTGAGTTCCCATGTCCTGCTCCCTGTGCGACCGTCCCCGGAATGCAAACAGTGCACAGGCATGAGAAAGAACTGCACACCTGGAGGTCAAAGACTCTGCCTCTGTCAGGGTCACCAGCACAAAACTCTCTGGTCATAAGTGTATGATTTTTCTGTGTCCAAGACTCATTTTCCCAATGTATACAATAGGAAATATGCAGCGCATATTCAGAACAGCTGCAGTAGCTGCTTCCTCTCAGCTAGTCCTTAAGGTCAGCTAGAACCTGACTTAGGAACAGCCCCAGTGCAGTTCAGGGCAGAGGCAAGCAGACAGCCTTAAACCATTTCCAGCATTTTTAGCAGACTGGCAGTAGTGCTGCAAGTTAATCCCTCTGACTCTGCCCTGCTATAGTCTGGCAAGTACTACAGCTCAAATGACAACCTAATAGGGGATATTTTTTTCCCATAACTCTTTGCACTGCATGGAAACATACTCTGGGAGTATTTAAATGCATGTCACTGGAACTTGTCATAAAACAAGGTGACAGTATCAGGAAGGCTGAGAAAACCTGACCTAATACAAACTGGTGGTCTTAATGCATCCCAGTGCTTTACTAAATATTTCTTAATACAAAGATTGGGTCTCTTTGAGTTACATTTGGATCATTTAAATTCACAGCTTTGGGTCAGACCTATGAACAATTCTATTTGTGTTCAGGAAAATTCTTTGTTTCAGTATTTTTAGGGTGGCATTCCTAGATCATTATCCAAACTAAAAGGACAGATTCTGGTTTAGATTGCATTGGTTTAGACTTAGAAGGACTCTGTCAAAGATAGTGCAGTTGCTCCAGTTTTGCACTGGTGCAAACATGTGCTGAAGTCAGCTCGTAAACAACTTAGATTTGTGTGATGTTCTCTGAAGAATTCATTGGTATAATAGTCTACATCTACACTAGGAACCTGGAGGCCTGCCCTTGGCCACATCCCAGCTCCTCACTGGAGCAAGACCTTGGAACTTGCTGTCCTTTCTCCCCTCCTTTTCCTTGGACAGGAAAGCTGGGGAATGTGTGCTGGATGGAGCTGAGGCACATTTCGACAGCTGCCTGGTTTGATGAAGAAACACTGAAGACCTCAGGGCACAGGATGGCACACAATGGCACACGATCAGAAATGCAGCCATACAATGACAGCTTGTGGTAAAACTTTGTGTGAAGTGTCTGGTCTATGAAGTGCAGACAGCTTGGCCATTGTGCTTCTTTTAAAGCCTCTGTAGCACATGCTGCAACTGGAAAACATCAGCTCTGTGAAAGGGTGAAGGTGGGAGAGGGAAATGGCCCACCCAAGCACTGACCTTCCTTTCTGAGCTTTGCATGTGGCAACAATTCCTTGGTGACTGGTAATTTCCTACAGAAGATTCCTCACCTGCTGTCACCTTAGCCAGGGAACAAGTAGTGCCTTCAGGTATAACTGACCATGCCAAGCAGTGCAGGCTCAGTGCAATTATAGACAAACTTGGAAATAGACATTTAGAAAGCTACTAATTAAAGTCATAACCTTATGTAGAGTGTAGAACTGTAGATGTGTGCATAACAATATTCTTTAGGTTGCCTGATTTTTCCAGAAGTAAAGGACCAGTTGAATACAGATCATGCAGAGGGTTGTGCAGCTGGTGGGAGCAAGATTACCTTGGCAAGCTATGGGGAAAGAAAAACGAACACATAATGGTGAAAAGCTAGCAAAGAGTTTGGCTGTGATACAGCGGGAGGCTGCTCCTCCTGACTTGGAAAACAAAAGGGAGGCTAACTCCACTTCTGCAGTCCCAAGGTTGGAAAATGGATGAGTCTGTATTTCAAATTATTTTCCCCATGATGTCATGTCTTGATTTCTCTTCTCACCACTTAAATATGTTTTAGGGAGAATATAACTGCTCTGATGTGTTTCATTTGCCCAGTATTGAATAATCTTCCAAAGACTTTCAACTTTGTTAATGTTTCCTCAAAACATCTCCTGATTTCAAAGGCCCACTAAATCCAGATCAGTGCAGGGTAGGCTGAGATAGGAATGAGTTTCACACTTAGTGCAAAATGTTTGTCCTAAGTGAAGATAGTTCCTGTTAAACTTCATGAAAACCTTAAGTAAACCATGTTTTATACCATAGGCATGAACAAAAGCTCACTGAAGCTTCATTTGTGGCAAACTATTTGTTTCTTGAGAATGGAGATATTCTGTTGTTTTTGAAAGAGCGCAATGCTGCACCAGCTTGGGAGAGTAGCTTGCTCTCTCACTTTCATGCTCATTAGAGAAGTGGGATGTTTCTTGTGTGAGTGTAACAACCTGACTGGAGATGACAGATTCTTATTCTTCTGATTTTCACATTCTCCTGTCTCTGAGGGGTCACCTGAAGTACTTAATGAAATACAGTTGCTTCAGCAGAGAGGGAGACTTCCATAAATGTGAGGAAAGGGAAGACATTTATTGTATTTACCTATTAAACAGCTCTCTGGTGTGTGTAAGATAAAGCTTTGTAAATGTAGGGAATGCATCATTTCAACAGCAAAATGTCCTAATTATTTTGGCATCCTCAAGGTGTGTTTTATGAAGGTGGATATTGTTCCAGGTCTTAACTGTCTTTGGTTTAATTCCAGGAGACACACAGTCTGTGTCTTTTTGAATTTCAGTGTTACTTTTTCCTTTTCATAGCCAACTTTTTTTCTCTTTCTGAAATGTGTAGCTTGGAAACGAGGTCCTTTTAATGAAGCTTTTGAGTCTCACAAAATATGATTAATCTGATTAGTGGTTCAGACTCTTTTTATGCTTACATTAACTAACACAAAGAGCCCCCCTACAGGTTAAAGTTTAAATGTGGATTACCAGATAAAGCTAGTCCTGACGAGGTTTCTATGGTGCAAGGAAAAATTGAATTTGCCTTTCACCTCATTTCAGCCTTTGTCATCCTGGTTTTTGCCCTTCTCCCTCATTCACAGTGAGGATATTAATTTTGCAGTAAAATCTTTAAGCAATTATGCAGATAGCTTGGAAAAAGCAACATACAAACACACTATGAAAAGCTTAACTGAAAAATGGACCCCAGATATTCATTAAAACCAGATGGTAACATTCCTAGCAGCATAACTTTGGATGTTTGGACTAAATTTGTGTTAATGTGTTACAACCAGACAACAAAAATGAACCAGTGTCATGACTGTATGTATGCTTGTATCGTGCTTTGTATTTACAAAGTAGTGAGGTATGGTACCTACTCTATGAATGTCCTCTTTGATAAACAGCTAAGAAAGGCTATCCTTTCACACACAAACACATCCATCTTTAGATAGCATTCCTCTGTGGGAGGCTTGCCTTCAATTTAACAGATAATGAACTTCTTCAGATGAATCAGAAAATTGATAGTGAAATGAAGTTTAGTATTTTGCAGTGCAGCGTCTACCAATACAAGGATGTTTATAGTTTCAAAATGTGGTTTATTAAAAATACTCATTTTTAGAAAAAATTCTCATCAGTCTAGTAACCCTAGCTAATTTTTATCCCTAATCACTTTATTTTGCAGATTATTTGTGTTATTGCTCTTCCAGAAATGGCTGTAAGAAATTGGAGACAAACAGCACCTGCAAATAGCACTTAATTAAAAGCATGATTGTGTACAGGGGCTTTCTCTATATTTCTCTCTCAACAATGAAGACGGAAAGGTGTTTTTTCTTTTCTTATATGGCATGCTCCATATGATCCAATAAAGCACAACTAACATCACACACCAGCCAGGGTAGACTACAGTTTCCCCTCAGTGCACACACATAATTCCCATTACTGCTAATGGGAGATGCATGTCCCCACACAGAGGCAAGAGGGATCTTATATGTACATGTCATACATATGAAAATATCTGGCATGAAAAGAGGTGTCTGGTCCTGACAAATTGCCAGGAGGCTTTTTTTTTTCCTGTTAATTATAGTAATTATTTATCATGCATTAAAATAGTGCCCTAAATTTGCATGGCACTATGTGCAACACAAATAAGCTGCATTCATTGCTGAAAGGAACCTACAATGAAAAGCTGACAAACGTGCACAATGTGAGGCACCAGTGCATCATCTGGAGTTACAGGAGGTAGTGATCCCCTTCCCGGAGATGGGGATTTTAGAGGCTGGAAGGGCCTGTCTTGGGACAGGGGGCAGTGTGAGCCCAGCTGAAGAGCCCTCATTGCCACAAGTGAGGTGAGGGCTTGTGCACAGCCCAGGCAACGGAAAGAGGGGCTGGGGCGGGAGTGCCTGCCCTACCCGGAGCCGTGGCTGCGGTTAGCGAGGGGATCAGAGCGGACGCTGTGCCTGCAGTGCAGGGGGAAGGTGAGCTCAGCAGCAGCTGAAAGGCAGGGCTCCAAGAGAAAAAGCAGCAGTATGCAAGGTAAAAGATGAAAGAGCTTTGGCTAAACCAGATTGAAAGGCAGACAAGCCCGATGGAGGGCAGCTTAGCCAGGAGCCAGAGAAAAAGTTGTTTTCTGTGACAGAGAAAGGGACACTACTGATTCACTGCTTGTGTCGGTCCTTGCGTGTGTAACCTTGGCCTTTTCTTATTGTTGGTTTTGTCTAGACTCAAGGAAATCTAGTCTTTATCCTGTTTGTAAATATACTTTATACCATCACATATCTCTGCATATATTTTATGTCTGTGTCAGTCTGTGCCCTATGGCAAATGAATCTCCTGACCAGTTGCTATAGGTTTTGTGGAAATTGGTAGCAAGGGAAGATGTACATAATTTCTGATGAGGGAAATGTATCAGGAGTCCTTGAAGAGCAGAGGATGTTCCACCTGGAGCAACACTTTCCATTGGAGACTTGCACCCCCTGAGGTCCCAGGGAATCTAACTATGAGCACAAAGCCAGGGGAGAACAGCATCTTTCATTCTGCTGCTCATGGAAGTACTTGTATTGTAATTGAAATTTAATCTGAGTTCATGAAATGTTTATGAACCTGGAACAATTGTATAAAGTTTCAGTCAGTTGCACTGCAATTTTATTTGCATATTTGTTTTTGGAAAGGAACATGGGCCTTCAAATACTGCAAAGAAGAATTTCTTTTCCTTTTTTTTTTTGAATCTTGAGTTGGTCCAAAGTAGAGTACTGGAACCTCTTGAGTAAGTTCCCAGATTAAGAGGACTCCGTTTTCTCAAAAGAAATAGCTACAAGCTTTCAGCCGTTGTGTTATCTTTGAATCAGTTGAAAAATAACTGATGGCAATAAGCAGTGGCAGGCCTCTCAAATTGTCAGCTGAGGGCTTCGTTATGTATTCTTTCCCCCAGAAGGATTACCCAGGAGAGTGCAAAGGGGAGTGCAACTGCCTGAGTGCGGCTCTAGAGACGCTGGAATGTGTTTAATTCAGCAGAAGCTGAAGGCAGTTAGAATGCTACACAGTTGTTTCCATAAGAGAAAAAAAAACCTCAGAGAAATGCTATCTGAGGACTTTACATTATGTGGCTTCTTGAGCTACTCCGGAGATGCAGGTAGTTTAGAAAAATCTCTTGACCTTTTCAGGCTTCCTCCGCCATGATGGTTCGACATAGCTGTATAAAATGATAGGTAGTTTACAGCTTGCCTTCCCTGGGGTGAAGCTGATTTACAACATGCTTTGTGTGTAATTTGGCTGTAGAGAGACAGTTTTACACTCAGCTTCTGCATTTTGGCTATGATGAGGTCTGTAAAAATGCTGTGATCCTGGAATGTGCATGTTCTTAAATTGTTTCTTCTTGGAGATGCAGAGCTTGCTGAGACTGGTGGTGGACTGAGGTAACCCACTGACCTAATATCTAGACCTACACTGATTAGATAATCTTCTGAATGAATGCATATTTATTTTCCTGATTCAATGGAGTTATTGTGCCTGAGCCAGTCCTGACTTCCCCTCAATGGAAAGATTGGGCAGCTGCTTCCCTTCCTCCTTCTCCTCCTCCTCCTTCTCCTTCCTTGAGGTCACTAATGCTTCAACTTAATCATGCATTGAGCAACCCTGCAGTAGCAGGCCACATAGAGATCTTAATTATTTTCTGGAAAGCAGAGAGGCACCTATCCATATTGATGTG
This sequence comes from Ploceus nigricollis, assembly GCA_013399945.1. Classification (NCBI taxonomy): domain Eukaryota; kingdom Metazoa; phylum Chordata; class Aves; order Passeriformes; family Ploceidae; genus Ploceus; species Ploceus nigricollis. Next base: position 894,762 of record VXBC01013296.1, read on the forward strand.
CATCAGCAGACCAACAGGTTTGGTGCCAGTGTCGGGAGCCCCCCTCTCTCCCCAGCTCAGCCACAGCAGTGGTGCTGCTGGCGCTGGGCTCCCTCTCCTTGTCCTCTCCTTGTGCTCTGTCCTCTTGCCCCATGGCCCTCAGCTGAGCCCTGCTCACATAGCTCTGGCAGCTGCTCGCCCCACTGATGGCAGCACTGTCATGTTCTGGGGACTGAAGCCATGTGGTAGCTCCTGGCAGACAGCTGTAACCAATATCCATTATCCTCTTCCTTGTAGGACACAGTGCTGGTGCTGAGCTGACCACTCATATTTTGGTTGTCACGACTGGATAACACTGGGCATAAAGTCCCACATCTCATGAGCTCAGGGTTCTGGGCAGGGGTTTGGTATTGCATGGGCTGAGTATAGGACAGCTTGATTTGTAGGAGGGCTTGGAACAGAACACCATTCACCATGAACCAAGAAGGCTGAATTGCTTCTCCTTCCTTCACACATACCTTCTATTCATCTAAACTTCTAAATTTCTGCCCAGAGAATTGGCATGCTGGAGTCCTCTTGGACTACCCCTAAGAATCCCAGATGGCAACAGTAATTACAGCATATGTTATTACTGTGCTTAAATTTTAATATCTGTTTTAAAAAAAGGTAATGGCAATGGTCTGCTTATTAACAGGTATTGTCAGAACAGCAAAAAGCTATTGTACTTATTTTGGAAAACAGCTCTAGCATAACATTGATGCTGATATAAGTATACTTTCAAAAGCTAAAGCTTACTACCCTAAATATTCATTACATTATTGTCTTAAAGTATAATAGGCATTTGAAGAGTAATTTATATACTTGAAATAGAACAGAAACTGCCATATCAGCTATTTTTCCTTTCTGTTTCACACACACACACACACACACACACACACATATTTATTTATATACATTTTGCATGTGTAATGTCAAAAAATTGTATCTATACACGGAGAATGCAAGAGTCTGTCTCACTGTTGCAAACAAGAAAACTGTCTGTAGGTTCATTCATCCTTTCCTGAGTCTTAATTTAATAGAAAAGTCAGCCTGGCCTTCACAAAAATAATTTGCAATATAATTGTTTTTGGAGGGGATTTTTTAGATGACTTTAGAAACAAGCTATTTAAAACTCTTTGAATCTGTCATATTTAGTCAGGATAATTGATGTTGATATTACTTGTAATATTTACAGTAATGTTTTATAGAAAAATGGACACATGTTTTATAATTGTGACTGCCTATATTTATAGTTAAAGAGGTGGGGAGCAGAATTTGAACTTCTCTTTTGGTATTAGAAATGAAAAAATTAACTCAGCTGTGGGAAAGTTTGTCCAAACGAGCTTTACTGCTGGCAAGTAAGTGTATCTTTCCTTCCCCTCCCCCAAACTGTTGATTTTATTTTTTTCCCTGCCATGGCTTCTTTTTCTTTTTATCAGGTTATATATTCACATTTCTCTACTGATGTTTCTTATTAAATTACAGCCACATGTTGTGTCAAATCATTTAATCTCTCAAGTTGGAGTCCAGTTTTCTTGCAGAAGAAAAATCTCTTTAGATTCTTTAGGACAAAAAGCATCATGTATTTGAGTTCTCCGAAAGCATTTAATAAAGCATGAAAAGATATGACATCAATCCCACTAAAACACAAGGGCAAATGAATGATGTTACTGTAAATCTTTACATCAATCACGCCCAGGACTTTCGAAACAATATAGTTTTGTTTGCATTTCAGAAGTGACAAACAACTCTTCTGACTGGCTTAACATAGTCACTTTCCATTAGTCAAGACCAGAAGCAAGTCAGAATTAAAATGTGGCCCTTGGTTGCCAGGCAGCCGAGTTGTCTTGACATGGTGGTTAGTTTCCTTTTCATCCAGTGACAACAGTGAAATGAAAGAAGTTTTGAAAAACTTGATAATGGTTTTCAAAGGAGGAGGATAATTGGTGGGGCTAGCTTGTGCGGCTCTGTGTGGAAACTTTCGTCTGTGCTAAGGGAAGACTGTCACTAAAAATTTAAACTCTTGTACACAAACTTGACCTGGAATCTTCTCCAGGTTTTCACTGGTTCATTTGTAGAACACTTCTCTCAGCCCAAGGGGTGCTGGGATGAAAGCGTTAGGACAGATGGGTAAAGCCCCAAAGGAAGAAAAGAATCAATAGTTGTGATTTAATCCATCAGTGAAAGGGAGGAATTAAGTAAAATCCTTAAAACGGGGAATTTGTAAAAGATCTTTTGATAGTACCTATAGCTGAAAATAATTTATCATCTGATCGCTGTTGAAAGTTAATGGCATTTGGACTTAGAAAAGCATATTTTTGACTCATTCTGCCAGATACTAAGCAATTTTCCTGCTGTTATTTTTGATACTCTCTAGACAATAGATCATTTAATTCAAACAAATTTTCCCAAGATGACAAAAACCTAAAGCATAACAGGATGATCGCAAGATAAGCTTTTGCTGCTGATGTTAATAATGCAAAAGCTAATGGGACATTAATATTAATAATAATATAAGTTGATATGAAGTAATATTTGTGTTAAACTGTTATAAAAGTCAAATGTATGCATAGCTGTCCATATCATTCATTTGTTAAAAGAAANNNNTGCACCCATAATGAAAGAAGGGACCAATTAGGGTTGGATTAACATTCATGGTTATTTACAGTTGTTTTTGTACTTGTTCTTGTGCTCTGACTTCCTAAAATTTCACAACCCAAAGATTTAGAAAAATGGGGTTGTTTAGACGCGAGGTGCAATGAAGTGGCTGCAGCCATTGTGCAGACACCACCTCTCTCATTATACCCTCTCAATCAACACTCGGCACACAGGAAACCGCAATAAAGCCCATCTGCCACGGTTAATCTGCAGGCAAACCCACACCCATGTCTGTGCCCGTTACTCTCCAGCCTTATTATTCTCAGATCCAAAGCTTCATAAGGGATCAGCCAAAGTCCATTAAAGTAAATAATAGCTAGAAATGACAGGCTTAGCAAGGATTGGGAGGAAGTTGAAGACCAATCTGAGCTGTGAGCTCTGATTAATAGAGAAAAGCATTAGGAGAAAAGGGGAGAAAAATGACCTCAGCCTGCTCCAAAGAATTCCTGAACCTTGGTTGTTAGGGCAAGTGCTACCATCTGAGACGTTAGTGATCCTTGAATTTCCTTCACTTTGATGCAGCTCAAATGGGAAAATTTTGAAGGTTCAGCAAGGCCCCAGACCTCAGCTGGAAAGCCGTCTGGAGTCAACCCTGTCAAAATTCTCTTGTGGAAAAGAAAGCCTTTATTAGCTAGATTGCAACAAAAAACCCACAGCCTCTAATAAGAAGAGAATGCTTGCTATAGATTGCATATTCATCAATTATTAGAGGGCATTTAATTGTTCTCATCTGTATCCAAATGTGTGCAAAAGTTCTTTTGAAATACCAGTCAGAGTGTATTTAAAAAAACAAAAAGGCACAAAACCAAAAAACAAAACCAAACACCTTCTCAGACTGTTTTTTCTTCATTCAACTTAATTTTTAATAGAAGATTCAGTTCATTGCCAAGTGAGGAGGTACCCTGTTTGAGAGGACTGGTACACAAAGTTGATGCTTGTGAGGATGTTGCATGTAATGTTTGCTCTCCATTATCTCAGCTGTGTGTTGTACATGAACAGAATATACAGAAACCAGCACCAAGGCAACCCTGCACAAGGATTTCTTTTTTTAATGCTGAAGAAAATCACTGCTCTAAAAACAGAAACTTGGGCAGTTTTAAAAAATATTTTCTGCTGTTTCTTTGCATATATTATCTACCTCTTTTCCAGCTATATCCTTGGAATATGTTTTATTTTGATTACTGGGAAGAATGTACAGATGTTTACTATTCATCAGAATGTTTGTTTTTACTGCTTTTTAAAAATCCATTGTGCAGTTAAGAAAGTGCTGACAATAAGAAGTTTGTAAGTGATTTTAGATCCAGCTAAGGAATAGTGTTGAACTGATCAATCTCAGCAACACAAGCAGAACTATTCAGAAACATCTGGTACAGCTGTACAGGTGTTTCTCTGTCCCTGATGATTTTTAGGGGGAAGATATTAATAATCTGAATGAGGGCTTCTTGTCAGGGCAGCTCTTATGATGATACATTCCTTCTAAAAGTTTATGTTACAGTATGTGGTTTTCATAAACAAGATGAAGAGGATGCTGCTTGAAATGATGATGCTGCTGTGAAATTGCTGATAACTTGGCTAAAGCCCTGCTCATGTGCACGTGATGCAATTTTCATATTTTAATCCTAAGTAGAACTAAAAATGACAATTATGAAAAGACAAAATAGATACCACCAACAGCTGTAATTGCTATCTACACTGCTCAAGGATGGGCAAAAGACACAGTAAATCAATATTAAGATCTCTACATATGCAGGTATCACAAGGACATCATATAACATCATTATAAGAAAATCCTAATAAAATTTGGACAGTTATTCCAAAGAATACAGGATGAACATGGAGTGTGTGTGTGTGCAGCTAACTAGTTCTCTGCAGTTTCAGCTGATGTCATAAGAGAAAAGAAACATCTGCCTTTATAAAAGCATAAGTGTCTTTCTGTAGGAAAAAAACCCAAACATATTTTAGGACAAAACCTTCTTTTTTAAATTGATGAATACTAGTGACACTTCCAACATTTTTCTGTTGGCCATGTAGGAACTATAAGATTGGAAGGATGAAGTGGCACTGGCATTCTTTTCCAACACATAAGATACAATGCCTTTTTCTGTCCTGAAACATAGGTATTTCTTTCATTTGGAACATTGAACATCACTGCTGAAATTGTGTCTAATCAGACAATTCCATATTAAAAAATTAAAAATATTTCCATGATCAAGGAATTGAACATGATTTTCAGTGGAGTGGAATCAAATAATATTACGATGCAGCTTATGCATAAGGTTTTGTAGTAATTAAAATACCATGAAATATGAAAATGTTGAATGTGAGCAATATCTGTACACCACTAAATATTCAAGACACTAAGATTAAAAAAAAGCAGTAAACAAAGTGTGTATGAACAGAAAAAGCAAGCTAAATGCTCTGTGTAGTGGCTTCCTATGAACAGGAACAAATAACCTACTTTTCCTTCTTGATTTATTCTAAAACCAGCACTATGATATTGCATTGAAAGCCTGCATGTAAAGCCTGACTTTAGCTACAACCTTCTAGTGTTTTTATACCATTGTCAACTTTTCTGGTAAAACAGAGTTAGCCTAGCACCTATCTCTTGTCATACCTGTGATGTTGTCCAAGATACATTTCCTCCTGACCATACTCAGAGCTATCAAACAACATTTTCTGTTACTCATCTTCCCACAGCATTGAAAGCAAGAGTCACACAGCCCATCATGGGTACCTTGGTGAGTTTTCTGTACTTTGCTTCTCTGACACAAATGCATTTTCACATCTATTTTTCCTCTTGTTTCCAAGCACAAGACTGGCTAATATTAATGATATGCACAGTAACTTCCTCTCAGAGCTCAGCCTCACAGTGGAGATACATTTGGTTTTGAATATAGTCCTCGTCCAAGGGATCAGGAGGAGCTGAACTGTTTAGCAATGATGTTTGCTGTTTGTTTAATGAAGGTACTAATAACACTACAAATCTGAGCAGCTTTTGGAATTCATTAGTTTACACAGGAATAGAAATAATCATCTCTCAGCAACATTTGATCAAATAATCTATCAATCAAAGGAGCTGTAGCCAAACACCTTTCTGTCTCTGAGGATTAAAAAAACACAGGAAAACAGATTGTGGCATTGAATCCATATTGCTCCATATTGTTTATTATACAGGAACTCCAGTTTACAGTTTCCTCTTATATTATTGGTTAGCCTCCCTTGGGTATTTTCTTGCTGGCTGTACTCTTAAATCTATCTGCAGCTCACAGATACTCCTATACATTTTGTTTATTTTACTCTAAGCTCCTTATTCCTTACTAGAAAGAACATTTTTAATGTGTAGGCTTGCTGCTTATAAACATGAATTTGTGAATGCAGAGAGAGATTTGCCCGATTTCAAAATATAAAGATAGTAACAACTCTTCTGTCATTTTCTATTAAGTTCACCAAAAAGCAGTGAGTTTTTTCCCTGTAGAACACCAGGAGATTGTATTTTTTATAGCCCAGTCTGCAGAATGATGTCACCCCATGTTTTGTTTAACACCTGGCATGTTGCACAGTCCCATATATGTTACACATAACTGGACAGCTTTAATGAGTGATTGCCTGGGTGTGTTTCAGTGTGGTACAAATGTACAAACTGCAATTCTGGTTAAAGTTTACTTCTTTTAGTGAAATTCTGCAGGAAAAAAATCCTTACTTATGCTGGTAAGATGACAAGGCTGTATATTTTTAATAGAAACTGCAGTGAACAGAAATGGAAATCTATCCATTCTGATCAAAAGCTAATGACTGTAAAATTTTCTGGTCAACCTTTGGCATAATTTGGGGAAGTTAGGGCCAATTCACTCGCCATGAGGCATCTCTGGCCTTTAGGTCCCCTAGCATTTTTGACACCCATCACCTCAGGGAGCCAGTTCTCACTTTGCCCTATTTACTGGCTGCAAAAGCCCCATTTCTCATTCTGTTACACTGCAAACGGTTAGCGCAAAGCCCTCCTCTTCCTCTTTTGCTCCCATTCATCCTTACATCCAATAGCAGGCAGCTTGTGCAGGGCACTATTGCTAGAACCATCAGGAACTTTCACATCTGCTGCCTTCCTGAAATAGAAGGAAAATATAAATATTTGGCCCCAAGATAATTTATTTATATGGGAACAGAAATTCATTTCAGAGAATCCATGTCAAGGACTCCCATGAGTCTTTTAGACACCCCAGGATTACCTCCAAGAGAGCAGGGACTTCATTTCTACTGTAAACACGTTTGCAGTTCACCACAAACATGTCAATAATGGTAACAAATGGCCCCACTATGTGTCGTACATCGAGAGCCAGAGGAAGCGTGTGCGAAAGCTATTTTTAGAGATGAGGCAGGAAGACTCATTTACTTCATGAGTAACACAAAGATTAAAACAACTGATTTTTAAAAAATTGTTCTCAGTTTGGGAGGTGATGTATGAAAAATTTTTGGGAGTAAAGGGGGAGAAAAAGGAGCAATGAAGTGCTATTTATCCTGCCATTATCTTACCAGTCTGTGTTTCTTTGGACAGTAATCACGGGACCCAGATGCTAAGGGTAAGTGATATTTTCCCACAAGCAGTTTCTGGCTCGTTGGCAGCTTTTGTAGGCAGTTGTGTTGGCAGCCTTGGAGCTGCCTCTGGCTCTGTTTTGTGGCTTTGCTCTTGATGGGCTGCCTGGGCTGCCCTGTGCTGCTGGATGCCATTTCCCTCTGTCAGCCCATGGGCTTTGGGAAGCTTTGCACTGCACAAATCCCCTGTGAAACAGAAAAATGGGCTCTTCTAGGGCAGAGGGGGAATCTGTTCCCTGGCTCTTGTAGACATTAGGTGAATTACTGCTCCAGGTACCTGGGGAAACTTTGGCCATTTTGCAATTTTTGGTTTCCCGAAGCTGTAATATTCATGACAAAAGCAGAGCCAGGTACAGCCCCAGGTGTTAGTCTCAGTCCTCTCCCCCCCACCCCTACTTTTTTTTTTTCTTTTAACTTTTATCTCTGCTACTCTATCTGTGGTTTTTGCAAACACTTTCTCTCTTTATGGCATATTAACAACACCACACCATCAGAAAGTAAACACAGTATCTCAAATATAAGATCAAAAAAAGATGAGTTCTGTATTTCACACAGATATAGCAGATTTTTTTCCTCCCAGTTTACCTGTAATTCAATCATGCTTTAACATATAAAGAAGGTGTATAAAATACATAGTTTTAAGTAATTCTGCATATTCTGTATTGAACATGTGAATACAACTATCTTAAAATCTTTTCAATTATTTCTTTTATTAGATACATATGTTGCTATGCAGCCAATATAAAATATTTCTTTTAAAAATGTATTATTGAACAAAATTAGAATAATTATAAAAGATACTCATAAGTAAGACTCTTGGGCTTTTTATTAAATCAGCTAATACTATTATATGTTTTTTGCATTGTTTCCCTTTTTTTGCCTAGCTGATGTGAAAAAAAAATACATTTCTTGAGTGGTGATTAACTTCTCCTTTGTGGATTTCTAACTTACAGTTTATTAATTCTGGATTGTTTGTTATAATTAGTAAATTGCATATTTGTGAATTATTATAACAAAAATTCAGAAAATTCGATTGCATTCTACTGCAGCTTCACCTGCAAAAGCAGATCTGTAAAGGAGAATTTTCCCCCTGGGTTCTTCTATGCACTTTCTAGTGTGCCAGTTCGCAAAAATCTGTCAGATCACTTGTTAGATTTGACTGGAATTGTGTATCATTTTGAGATCACTTTTGTTCACAGAATTTCCTGGAAATTCATATACTGAAAATGTTTATTAATAGGTACTTCATATTCTGTTTGTTTGGATTTTTAAATAGTAATAATGAACTCAGTAGAAATAAGAAAACAAAACCCCTCTCAACCAATTTGTGTGAGCTCTTTTACACTTTGATGTCACCAAATCTGTGTAATTCTATCTCTGTCAGGAAATTACCACATGCCAGAGATTCCTCGATGAAATGCTGACAATCCATATTCCTAAAAATGTATGATTCTTAAAATTTATTTTTATTAGGCTGACATCTAAAACCACTGTGGGTATCTTGGTCATTGTGAACTGATTGGTAATAATTTCATCCAATATTAGTTCTGTGAGTATCTAAAGGAAAAATTGTTCCTCTTGCAAAGGGGTGGTCTTGGGTTAAATTTGCCATTTTTTTCTCTGTTTTAATTCAAATGCAAGTAAAGGATATTCTAAATCTAGGCATATTTAGAATATGTTTTTCCTCCAATCCAATTTTATCAATTTTCTTTCAGGACACTGTGACTCGTGACAAAATCTCTTTGTGATGAGCAGTCCTTACTGGGTTCCTGCTGTTTGAAGATTTGTGCCTGTTACCTAGAGTTTCCAGAACTGGACTTGTAGACTGTAAGCTATTTGCCCCATAGTTTTTAAAAGTTAAGCATGAAATGCTGTGAGACCAGTGGAAATTGTAATTTTAAATGTTTCCAGCTTTTCTGCATAGGTGAGCTTATACGACACAAAACCAAACCAAACCAAGAAACACAGAAACCACAAACAAACAAACCAACCACTAACAAACAAACAAACAANAAACAAACAAACCAACCACAAACAAACAAACAAACAAACAAAAACCCCAAACCAACAACCCCCACCAAACCAAACAAATAAAACCCACTAAAAGCAAGAAAGTCTAATGTTAGCCCTGCGCTGTGGGCACAGTTGTTGGACAGACCCCTGAACTATTTCTGGACCACCACTNAAGGAAATACCTGAAGGATAACATTAGTGTTTCACACTGTCCGTCCACATGGCCGCTGGCTCCTGTGCTTTCCTCACTAAACTGAAGTAACTAAACGGGATTGTCCACGTTCCTCCCTGCAGTGCTCCAGCGCTGAGGAGTTTCCCCAGAGGCCCNCGCGCCGCGCTCCGGGCCGCGAGGCTGCCGTGACCGTGAGGTGGGAGCTGACCTGTGTTACACCTCCTCCCCTGCCCTTCCCCAGGAAAGGTGACCACAGGTAAAATCAGCTGGTGGCTTAGACCGTGTTATGGACGAATAAAAATTTTACAAAAAGATACTCAGTGCTGGGTATTGTAAGAAATAAAAACTAATCCAGGATTGTTAATTTTTTTTTTTCTTATTCATGAGGTATTTGTAAAAATCGTATTGGGTCAGGGAGGAATTGTCCTGCTATAACTTTTTTTCCATTTTAATACTTTTCAAGTTGAAGGGCAGATGAATTAATGTGATGTGAGATTTTTTTGGTAAATGTTAAAATTTTACTAGATAATGGTCTTAAGATATTTGATAGGTATTAAATCCTCTTCTGTTAAGAAAAAAAAGTTATATTTACAGATCACCCATGGGTTGAAAATTTTTTAGCCATAAGTATAATGCAAATAACCTGTGTGACTTCCTAAGGATTCCTAAGGATTTACTAAAGACTGTAAACTTTAAAAAAAATAATATTAGTAGTTACCATGGTGTGTCTTCTACACAGAAAAAAAAAATCTTAGTAAGTTAGTCTAAGATTTTGGAGCAGCCTACCACAATCCAAGGTAAGTAGGTTGCCTTGTAATTGTATTTTCCATCAATATTTTGCACTTTGTTTTTAGAATCAGTGTCCTCTTTCAGCCTTCAGCTTTGGGATTTATTTCACCAGATCTGTCAGTTTGCCCATTCTCCATGCATTTTGGTGTTTAGAAGTTTCCTATCTTCACAGCAATAACTTAAAACCTAGTGAGCTGCATTCTTTGCCTAGTAGGTACTTTTTATTCCCATGGTTTGTGGTTGATAAGTAGAATAAAAGAAATTAAAGAAAGAAAGTCAATTTAGTTTTAAGTGTCTTCAAACTCATCCTGCATATTTTTGTTTAAAGGATACAACAGAAACTCTTTTATTTTCTGAACAAAATTGCTGATATTAGCACAAAGCATACTGACCATTGCCTGAAACATTAAATTTTACCTAAAAGGGGTTTTTTAAAGTTCTTTGTCTTTATGCTGTCACTGTGGAAAGCCCACAGAAGCAGGGATCCTCTATCATTCAATAAGTTCCTTTTCTTGTGCTTTTGATTTCATTTCTCTGAGCTTTGATGTGTGCTTTACTCCAGTTGTGAGAGATGCATATATAAAATGCCACATGCATATGAGAATTTCAAGTGTAAATGGATTTAAGCCCTAACTTTAAGGAGAGCCCTGTCCACAAAGAAAAATGATTACCCATTAATTTTTAGACCTATAATCTTAAAATGTCTCAAAATGTCATGGAGGCAAACACATCACAGCCAGGATAAATCTTTCTAGTCTTCTTACTTTTTTTAAAACAGCAAAGTTATACCTTACATGATAGCTTCAAAAAAGCACAATTATCCTATGTTTTGCGCCATGTATTTATCAGTAATCCGTTCTGTGTGCAACTTTAAGATAAAAGCTTGCAGCTACTCCACTGCTCGCTTTTCCTAGTCACTTAAAAATGGAAAAATTGCAGCTGGAGAGGCTGGCCAGTAGAGGCCTCTCTAGATTTGCCTTATGATTAAGAACTCTGCCTGGAATCAGTCGCAGTGAGCAAAAGTACTTGAAAAGATTCTGTGGCGTGGAGGGGGAAAGATCACTTTTTAATGCCCTTTTAAGTTGCAAGATGTTGATTAATGTTGCCCTTTACATTAATGATGTTTCAAGTAAAAGAAAACAAATTTAAAATGGATAAATTCTATTGAGGATGCATTAATTAAACAGAGACTTTACCATATGCTGTGGCTGGAGTGCTTGCTGGCCTTTCTGTTGTTGTTACCTGTGTAAAATCCACCCCATCCTCTACATGAATGCCCAAGCTGAATAGCCATTTGAATGCAAGCTTTAGTTTGATTCGCCATACAAGGGGTACTGTGTCACTGTGTTTTCTTTCTAGGAGTCACTAAGTGATTTCTATATCTGTTGTCATGGTGATATAGCAAAGCAGGGGAAAATGGGGGCAACTCCAGGCTTTCTCTACACCCTCTGCACTAAGAACTAAGATGTTGTTAGCAGGCCTATAAAACATTGGGCTTTATCTGGGCCTTCTTTTTGTTCTCTGATTGTCAATAAAACTCATTTTAAGGGTAACAAGGACATCTAAATGTCATCTGTCACAGTGTTAGAGAGATTAAGTTTGTTTAGGAACTTGTGCTGGACAAAAGGCCACTATTTGTTCGGCAGATACAAAGCGGTGTTGGCCATCAGGAATCGTGATTTAGAAGGAGGCTGCATGGAGCATCCAGGGAAGATCAGCTCAGTTGCAGGTGATAGTAAGAGGCTCCTTGACATGACAGCCTTTAAAACACCACCAAAACAAATACAGTTTTGAGTTAGGAGCAGGCTTATCAGGGTTTTGTTCTCTTGGGCTGGTTTTTTTTTGTTACTCATCAGCTTTGTAGACTGCACGTTACTGGAGTAGCTGCATAGACCTGAGGGAAGAAAACAGCCATTGACAGAGGATGGCCTGTTTAAAAACATGACACACACACCTGATAGTCCTTGAATGAATTAGAAAAGAAGAGAGAAAGGAGGTTTTTCATGGAAAATCCAACAATAATAGGTGCTGCATTAACTCAGCATTTACTTAATAATGAGGCTAAATGGAAAGTACAGATTAATGAAGACATTGGTGTTATTAAAATCAAATCCTGCGGTTCATATGCTTTTCTTAATAATGAACATTGTGGCTATTGGAGAGGAAGAACAGGATTTTTTCTATTAATTTGGCACACATCCCAGATCTCATTCAACCAGAACCTATCCCTGTGCAAAATGCAACCGATGGCCTTTATGTTCCACAGTCTTGCTGTTTAATATTTTTGTTAATCCAAAAAAAAGGGGCTTTTCTTTTTTCAAATTAAAGAAAAGGAAAGGGTGATCTTTGAGCCTAGACAATAATTAAATAACACAGACCAGCCATGTTGATTTTAGCAGAAAGGTTGTTGAAAAATGTCTCTAGAAGGGATATGTGATGGTGTTTATTGCACTACAACTGCATTTAATTCTGACATTTGTGTTTTGGTAGTAATACAATGTATAATGCTGATTGAGATATTTTGTGGCTTGTTGTGTATTTAGTGAGATCTAAAAGACAATATTCAGGACATGTATCTTGACAGGTAAAAATATTTTAGTCTCATTCGGTAAGGTTGCTGTAGTTCCAATGCCAAACAAGCAGGATTTGAGATGCAGCTGAACAATGAGTTGGCAGAGTTGAGTGCTCATTTTGCCATATGCTCAATGTGAAACATTTGTTTGACGTGGAAGGAAGCTGCATAACCTGGAAGTGGGGTTTGTGCATCATGGCAGTATCCACTCCTTACTCAAGTGTTTCCCACTATTGACCCAGCCATGTTCCCTGAGGGTCTGCAGAGAGAATGGAGGAGGCAAACAGTGTGGCATGGGAGAGGAGATACAACCCATGGAAAGGGGTCCTGGTCCTCTCAGGTAGGCCAGAAGCATGCCAGAATGTTGCTTTTCCATGAATTAGGTCTTTCCCTCTAACAGTTACCCCAGATAAAGCCGTCAGCTTGATTTGCATGTGGATGAGAATAACTTTGGCTGAAGAAGTAAGAGCTCCCAGAGCATGCTCTGTTAGCTTCTGTTTTCCTCATGTCACAGGCTGCATTCATAGTGAAATTAAATGCAAACACCACAGTAAATCCCTTAGGACTAAACCTTGTCAAATACAGGAAGTAAATCCCCTGCTCTTGGTAAGTGACAGTAAAAATTAAACATGTGCAACTAGGTGTATAGTAAAACTCACTATAACATTTTCAGCCTTTGGACACTGTTTAAACCAGCCCAACCTCTACAAGGTGTGTTGAGGTTGTTGCTCTAAAGAGCAGGAACCACCCTCACTATTTGCCCATCCCTGCCACAGAGGGCAGGCGGAGGCTGCCCGATGGCAGAAGATCAGCATTCTCTGTTGTCTCTTTCTATATCACTGTGTCCAGGGAATGTAAAATTGTGGCAGGGAGCCTCTCTACCACCAACAGCTCTCTCCTGTGAAAGACGCTTTCCTATCCAAGCAATTTACATGGTTTTCTGACGTCTCTGTGACCAGGCTCTTGCAAATTACTTATTACCAGGAGGCCAGAACCCAGGCTTTAGTGTTCAGTATTGGAATCAGCTGGCAGGAAAAAAAACATATTGCAAGGATGTTGTGAGAAAAAAAAATGAGTGTTTTTTCCTTTGCAGATTTTTTTATGATCATGACCTGCCACTCTTCTGTTTTCTATTATTTTAGGTATGTAGTCTGCTATTCATTCTGCCCCTCTCTACATTTTGCATTGAGCTACAAGACCAGAGTTGGTCCAGAAGTCAGGAGACCCTGTCTCTCTTCTCCCTACTCTCTTTGCAATGAAGGACATTGAAAGGAGTTTCTTTCTCTCTAGGGCACTTCTAGGGTTTATGAAATGTTCATGGGACCTTGTTGGACCCTTGTGCAAAGGGCAGTTTGATGATGTGGAGCCTTCTTACTGTGAAGCAAGCTAAGACAATGGAATGAGTGACACTCAAGACTCAGGTATTTGATCCTTGCCCAGTTATTCTGTGATTAAATTTAGTTTTTGCATTTTCTTTCTCTGCCTCTGCAGTGACAATTCCATGCAAGCAGTCACCTTGGCGTCACTGGGACGCTTAAGTGCTACTCAGTGTGAGAAAGGACTGCAGAATTGGGCCTCATTTAGGAAATGTTTTAGGGCTATCAAAAGCCTGACCCCTACTCTGGCTTCAAAGAAGTTATTGCTAAGTATTACTAGAGTGTTCAAACTGGGACACTCGTGCCAGTGCCAGGAGCAGAAAGTGCTCCAGCTTCAGTCCGCGTTTCGCATCACCAGGGTCTCCAGGAGCAAGCTGGCAGCCTTTGAGCTTCCCTTGTGCTGCTGGGAATAAGTGGGCAAAGGTGCCTGTGAGTCTTCAGGTGCACAAATCTGCTCCATCGAGGCCTGGATGCAGATTCCCTTCCCTGCACTGAGAAGCACCTCGTGTTGTGTAATACACTTTTTTGATGTGAAGTAAAGCTCAGAGGAGTCAATCCTGTCGCTTGGTGGGTGCCTTCAGCATCCGCTGACGTGAGCAGGAGCAGAGAGGGTGTTTGCCCACAGTGGGCAAGCTCAGACCTTTAGTGTTAAGTAGGGAAATTGCCTGTTTGTACAGCAATAACTTGAATGTTGTGGAAATATTTTAGATGATATTATAGCAACGGCTTAGAAATTGAAACGAGAATAATAAAATTGCTTTTTGTTCTTACCTGACACAGATATTATCTGTGGTCATACTTGGTAAGATGATTTTTTTGGTAATACTTGTTCCAATGTTATTCCTGCTTGTGACTTACATAGTGAAAGAGCAATGAATTAAATGTCTACACTGAAAGTGTGTCACCTTCTGTTAGAATAGCAGGGAGTCAGAATATATTTTATTTTTATTAGTATTATGACTAATGATTATATGGGGAATGTGACTGTTCAAATTCCCTTAGTAATGAGTTTCATGTTACATTTGCAGAACAAGTCCAATGAAAGAAATTATTGCTATGTAAAGTTAATTCTTAAAAATAATATGAAAAAATTAGCAAGACAGCAAAAATGAGTTTTACTATAGTTTTATAACTGCTCAGTTACTGTGAATTGCTAAGATTTGTAAAGATCTTTGAAGATGAAAAGCTCTGTGTAATATTATTATACTGGCTTTGAGAAAGTAAAAGGAAAAAACCCAGTTCATCCTGTTATAATCCTTTTAGAAATTTTAACAAATCCAACGGCTTTCAAGTAGTGGAAATATTTCAGAAAGTGTTACCACCACTACTGCTGTTGCTCCAGGCTATGTTATCATATACCATAGCGTGCATGGAAGCAAAGCTTAACTAAGGTCATTCTAATGAATTTTGAACAGTTACATGGACCTAATTTGGCTTTCTGTCCTGTATGAAAGGCAACCTCTTCATGCTGCAGCACCCAGCAGAAACCCCTGAGTCGTCTTATCAGCCTCATCTGCATTTCTCATCATCTGAAAGAGCTGCAAGTAACGCTCAGCCTATGAACTCAGCACATGTGTGTGCTTTTTCCATCTTCAGCATAGGGGGCAGACAATAGGTTTTTTCAGTCTCTGAAGAACTGAAAATGTATTTTATTCTGTTATCTCCACTTCTGGCTCGAGTTTTATTCTTTCATTTTTGTTACCAGATTTGAGTCCTTGCATACTAAAGGACAGCGCTTGGCCAAATTCCTTTGGTGTCAGCTCTCTCCTCCATTCCCAGGAGAGTTGCAAGGCTCCAGCACCATTCCAGGGAGCTGTTTCCCTGCTGTTGATAGAAAAGACAGGTTGAAATCCTGATCTCATGGGTTCCCATCAGCACTGCATATCTGGGGAGCTGGTCTACGTGGGCCATGAGTCCATTACACTCAGTGGTCCTTCCAGCCCTACATCCTTCCTCCTACAGGTGCTATGGAGGAAACAGTTTTAGTAGGCAAATACAGTAAACCACCCCAGGAACCAAGTCAGAGTGCCTGAAAGTAGAGGAGGTCTCATCTTTAAAGATTTTAATGTTTAATTAAAGATTTAATGTTCTTTACAAAGTATTATTTCCCATTCTCTCCAATCATTGTGGATATTCTTCCTTTTTTAAAGTTCAACTGTAGTGCATTCTGGCTCTCAAAGAAATCCAGTGCTGGTGAGTGCCAAAGTAGTTGGAAATGAGAATTTCCACTTCACAAAATATAAAATACAAAAACTGAAATAAAAAATTCTCAAGAATTCCTGTTCCCATTATTGGTGAAAATAGTAATTGCTGATCACTGAGATAATTTGCTTCAATAGCATTTGATTGTTTCTTTTTACCATTTATCTCATATAGGATACAATAAAAGACACTGAATCAACACATTAAAGTTTAAATGTAATATTTTACTTTCTCTGGAAAGTGCTTGTTAAATTTATAACATTTGTAAGTATCGTTATAGGTACTTTATTTAAAATGCTTCTATTTTTGCTACAGTGCACCATAAAACAGAAAACTGAAAATTATTTTATTCAGCTCTCTACTGTAGTTCAATTAGAGAATGAAGATAATAAGTTTCTTTTTATCATTATTGCATTTGCCATCTTTTCATTTCAGTAAATCTCTTGTTCTGAGGTGAAGTTTCTAACCTTTTCCAGCTATTCTATTTTCATACTTGGATCATGTCCTTCTTATGTGTCTCCTTTCTAATGTAAATAACCCTTTGCTTTTAACTTTTCTTCAGGTGAGGATTGGTTTGGGTTTTTTTTAAATTCTTGACTATTCATAATTATTGAACTTTTAAAATCAGGTTCTAATTTACCTCTGCATCATGCCTTTTGCTCAAAAGTGATTAGAAATAATGATGTATTTCTGAAAGAGCTTCATTATTGATAAAGTAATTTAATGATATTTTAATTTTTGCAAACATATTTGCTGTTTTTTTCACTGCGGTTCAATGCTATCACTGATAATGCTTATGTCATTTGTCATGGAAAATGAAAACATTTTAAGAATCACTAGAACAAAAAAAAAAAAAACCCTGACAAAACCCCATATATTTGCACATTAAAATATATTTACAATCATGGTAGCTCTTCACCCATCTGACTTACATCTCTCCAAGGGTGAATGATAGTCATCTTTGGCTGCTCATGGTTTGTCTAACGAAACCAGGTGTGCTCTGTATTGCTTTTGATTCTGCAGCAAGAGTAGCACATTGCTGTAATTTTGCTCAAATCCCCAGCACCAATATGCTTAAATTGCTCTGCATTTGTGTACCAGCTTTTTGCATTTCACCTACCTGCATATTCTTCAAGGTGTACTGAACATTGCCAAACTGCTAAGATGCTTAATGGATTCTTACCTAAATGCCTCTGTCTCCTCCACAGTCTCATAGGAAGTTGAAGGACTGAAGGCAGGGTGTTTGAAGGCATCTGAATGGGAGGCTTAGAAAGATTTTGCTTAGCTTTAGACACCCAGTGCTATCAGGAGGCTGATCTCTCTGGGTTTCCCCTCCTCCATAAGGAATGCTTAAGTGCTGCCAGTTTGCAGAGAGACAATATTGCAAGTTCCTGTGAGTAAATCTCAGTGCTATGGGTATGGGCAATTGTAAATTCTCGGTCTTGGTTTGTTTCATGGAGTAATAATTTCAGTGGACTTTATCACATGTGTACCACAAATACTGCATGATGTTTTGGCTTCCTTGTCTGTATTGACATAAAATAGAGTTGCAATATCAAGACATGTATTCACTTCAAGGCAGAGCTGTTGTTTCCAAGTACCAAGCATGAGTGGATACTTGATTATTTTGGTTCTTGCAGCCGTTGCCTACTTTATATTTTTTATCCAAGTTACTCAACATGGCCGTTTTTTAATTTTCATCTTCCAACAGCTACCTAAGTCAGCCTGATTTTTGCCTTTGTGTGTGATCCCTTTTCTCTATATAATGAACCCAAAGGGTCTGATCCTAGACTTCCCCTCTCCAGTGGCAGCTTAGGAACTTGCTTGAGATTAAATACAATGTCAGTCCAGTGTCTTAAAAGCCTACTGTTTATTACTAAGTCCTCAGATCTGTCCAAAGAATTACATGGCAGCACATACCCTCAACTTCTAAATGGCAACAAATGTTGAGCAAGAAAGATTTCAGAGAGCTGAATTATCTCGTTAAATTAACTGGAACATTTTAATTTTTACTAGAGTTGAGTGAGCTTGAGTAAATATGACGAATTGGACCCTCACTTCATTTAGCAGACATCAAACACACACAGAACGTTGCCCAATTTAATTTAGCCCTGCCAAGCTGGGAAAATGCTTGTAAAATATCAGTGAAGAAGAAAAGGGCTAAAATTTACTCTTGGTTGAGAGTGCATGAATAAATTCCCTTGACATAAACTGGTGTTGTGTATGTATGTATGTATATATACCATAAACCTTCCCTCAGGGAAAATCCTCCAAACACCTGCAACCAGAATTTGTGCTACCATGAGTTATTCCCAGTAAAGTCAATAATAGCCTTCCCTTTTGCTCTAAATGGAATATGTAACTCCTGCCTTACACTGCAAGGTTTATCTCCTTTTCCTCTCCTGTCTCTTATCAAACACATACCAGCACAGTTGTTTGTTCAGTCATGCTCAGTAGAGTGGTTGGCTTTTTTTTTTTTTTTTTTTTTTTTGTTTTTTTGCTTTGCCTTTTTTTTNTTTTTTTGCTTTATCCCCTGAGCTTAATGGGCACATTTTGTGAAGAGTGAGCCAACCAGGTAAATAGCTGCTACTATGGAGCTTAAGAGCTACAGCTCTCAAATTAGGAGGTGCTTTTTGTCAAATAGGCCGCTGTAGCTCTAATATTAGCAACAAAACAAGGGCTTTTCAGACAAGAAAAAAAAATCTTTTGTCTGACTCTGTATCACACTTAACTCTGTTGCCTTGTCAAATATGTCAGTGTTCATATTAAGCAGCAGCATTCATCTGTGGATGCAAAAGTGCTTTGCAAATATTACCTCTCAAATACTTTTAATTTATATTTAACAACCAGGTTTGTGAGATGGTACTCAAAAAGAATCAGAGTGAACTATTTAAAAAGTTAGTATAAATAAATTATAGTGATTTATTTGCTTTCCTGTTGCTCTATAGAAAATTGTTGGCTTGAGCTCCAGAGCAATGCTGCCTAAGCCTGCTTCAAACAGTTATTTTTCTCCTTTTGTTTTAACACCATGTCCACACATCTCTACATGCTTCTTGAATTCTAGGTTCAGCTTCTCTGTGCTGTAATTGGCGAGCATCTTCTGGTAGAGCACCAGGAATGAAGTACAGAGGAGACAGAATACAGCCCTGAGTAGAGGTGTTATGGTCTCAAATGCATCCAACACACAAAAATAGTCATTTTTTTTTCCAACTTTTAAACAAAATTGTATTACTTGTTTGCATGCTTCAGAAGCATTAGCTAGAAACATTACTGAAGGAGTTCCTTGCCTTCAGGCTATGCAACTTGTCCCGGTGTTTTAAGGCATTTTTACTGATTTTTTAAGCAAATTTGCTTTGAGCACAGTCTTTCATCCTATGTTTTCTGACAACAAGGCTGCAAGCCTGTTTGCAGAAGGCAAATGTCACAGACACGTTATGAGTTTTAAACTGGTCTGTGAAACACTGCAGTAGGCTGGCTTTTACTATTACACATCTGAAACCACAACAATAGTGAGCTACTTACCTGCTGACTGAAAACACCCTGGATATTAGGCATTCCTTGTCTCAATTTGTCAGCTAGTTTATTAGTTTCAAATTATTAGGTTTTGTGAGTAGTCTGTTTGCTCATCATGTCTGTAAGAAATGTTAGTTTTATGTTAAAAGAATGCATTGAGGCAAAGGGAAATCGGGGGAAGTTGCAGACAGGCTGTCTTTGGTGCTCTGCTTCTTGGGTTCCCTATTGGTCTGTTCTAGGTCTTGAGTATCAGAGCTGGTACATGCTCACAACACTGCTTTGAGTTTTCTGACAACTGCAGGTGATTTTTCCCTTTGAAAACCAGGATTTTGGTACCCAGAGTTGGGTTCCCAGGCTGAAAAGTTTGAAGTCTCAGGTCTTTGTTTTCATCAGAGATGTGCACAGACAGCGAGTGAGTGAAATGACATGTGGACTGCGTGTCAAGGAATGGCTGAGCAATGCGAAGTTTTTGCTGTGGAGCACATTTATTCTTGATGCCAATTTGGTGAGGATCCTCTCTGCCTGCTGAGGAATGCAGAGGTGCTGCTCATCCTTGGAGCACAAGGCTGCTGTGGGCTGGTTTGTTTGCAGGGTCTGCTTTAGGATAATAATTCTGCAGACAGCTGTGTTGTGTAAGAAAGCTCCCATTCAGGTACACAGGGCTAAAATTGCCCTTCTATTTTTTGAAAGCAAATGAACTTGCTAGACCCACCCTAATGCTCTGGGGTTGTCTCCTGCCTGATGGGCTGCCACCAAAGCTCTAAAACCCTTGCACACAAAGGCACCACGGGACTCCCACCCTCGACATGAGCACTCTGCCTGCCTCTGGCGCTGCCTGTCAGACCCGCTTCAGCTGGAATCAAGGTAAAGAATCAGCAGCACTAAATACTGCAGGACAAAGGCATAAACCAGCTTTGTAACCCTGGGCAACCTGGGTGTTTGCTGACTGACAGTGGGTATGACAGCCCAGTTGTCACTCTAAAATATCGTCTTCTAATCATTCCAGATGTCACCCGACAAGATGATGGCTACTAAAAAGGGAATAATTTGGGAAAAGTCATAAAGCCTATTATCTCCTGCTGAAACAATTTCTCTTTGCCATTTCTGAAGTCTCTGCAAAATAGATCCAGAATATCTCATATGTAACATGCCACTGGTTTATTAAGAGGGGGTGTCCACTTAGAACTGCACTGGGTACCCCATGACATTCCTGGAGAAAGCCACCCCTGAGCTATGCCACTCCTTCGTGTCATGGCAGGTGACTCCAATCTGGCCATACAGTGGAGCTGAAATATTTCACCTGTTCCAAAACAACATGCAGCAAAAAGCTATCATAGTTGCTGTTCACACACACAGCCTGACAAATCAGAGAGAGGATGGAGATGATCACAACAGCAGCAGAGTGCAGTTTCTGGGTAGAATTCTTATTGTTATCTTTTCTCCTTAACAAAGAAAGAAACATCTGAAAATGTTGTTAGGGCCTTTTCATTTTACTTAATTTATTCAATTGCATTTTAATTTCAATATGAAGAGAGGACTTTATTCTGAACTTTGGGCTGAATGAAGGGTTGCACATAAAGGAAATGTAACAAATAAAAAAAGAAAATCTCTTTTGAGAAGGGCAACAAAACATAGCGGATGAAGTGGAAGAGAGAGGACAGAAAAGACAGAAAATTATTATATCTGAATCTTAAGCTTTAAATTTTGAAAGCATAGCCTGAACTGCTGAAGTTAGAATATATTTTGTCATCCATATAAAACTAAAAATGAGCCCCTAGATTGTTTCATTATAGCAGAGTGTTTTAAGGGTAGAAACTGCAACTGGGAAACTTTCATCGATTATTCTGTCAATTCCTTCCAAAATCTAGTGGAGGAGATTGCAGACTGTGAGCCAGAAATTTCTGTATATCATTCATGTAAAATATCTCAGTGAAATACACTGAAAGGTTGCTGTCAAACTTTGGTAGAGAAGACAAAAGTATGTTTAGGGCAACTATTAAAAACCTCTCCTTTAAGCTGCATTGGGCCTTTTTCTGCCACTGTCACTCACACTGGCTGATAACTGACTCTAATCAATTGCAATGAAAGTAGTGGAATAATTTAGGTAATAAGGAGTTAAATTTGCATGAATTTAAGCAGAAGATTTTAGTAATTTGTCTTAATGAATAATTTCATATTGCTTGCTATCTATCTGAGAAATTCTATAATGGTCAGGATGGTCACAGGGAAGAATCCCATCTAGAAAAAAACAGAAGTTTTCTGACTGACTTTTCTATTGGTGTATCCTGCAAATACAGTTTCTTCTTAACTTACCAGTTCCCCTTGCAAAATATTTAATTTTATCATGTGATAGTTGTGAAGTTTTAGCTTGCCCAAGAGCAGCTGGAGTATAGCACTGAAGACTTGAACTTCCAAACAGTGACTTGAACAGTTTTGTGTAACAAGTTGTGACAAAAGATCATTCTGAAGTCCCCTCCCATGCCACTTAGATAAGATTGCTTTCTGCTTTTAATATTTTGGCCATGAATTCTCTTTGTCTTGGAGCAACCCAGAACAATGTCATAAAATGTATTTATTTCAGATTCTGTAGAAAGTGATCCTAACTCTCTCTTGAAAGTTTATCAGATTAGGTATTGGTTGTCAGTATCTGTGAGTCTTAATTTTAGCATGATTGTGTCTCACTATCTCTGTGTATACATATGTGGGGGTTTTTTGTTTGCACATACTGGATTCCTTTTAAATCTATAGATTGGATATATTTTTATACAAATCTGTGTGTTGTTCATTATTAGGATCCCCCTTTCTAACTGAAATACATTTTTTTAATATAAATTCTCCATGTCTTGCAAAGTTTAGCCAACAGACACAACAATGTTCTGGTAGCCAGTAACTCTTTTTTCAAGCTAAAGTTGACATATGTTCTCAAACTGTAGAAATTTAAAATCAAGGGGCTGTAAATGCTGCCTTGCTTGGTAATCAAGTCCTGTCTGAGAGCAGAATTATTGCAGTGATTCCACTGTGGCAGGCTTAAGTTAGGAGCCAGTAGGAAATAGAAATGTACAAGTGTGCACATCCATCTATGCATCTGTGTGCCCATAAACACTTGTTTTCTGCAGACAATTCAAGTGAATCTACCTAGTTATGTATATTATAGAAAAGGACTTCGATTTTCTATGAAACTGGACATGAATTTTATGTTTATAAACAGTTTTGTCACATAAAAAAAAATCCACTAAAAAGACTGGAAAAGTGCTTCAAATTCATTATTTAAATATACCAGACATAACCTGTCATTTCACAATATTGGAGGGCAGGTTTTTTCAGAAACTTCAATAATTTTATGTGTTCTGATGACATTTTCTCTAGAATTTTGCTGTCAGTTAAAAACCTGAAATGCACTTAGAAACTTCAGTTTGTAAAATCACTTAGGCTGGAACTTAGATCAATGTTTGCATAGTCCCTCTGAACCAATGGGTCTTATGGAGCTCTGATGTGGATGCAAAGTGTGAAAGGAAACACTGGGCCTGTAAGAAGTAATAGTGAACAGCAGATACTGAAAAAATGTCTGTGAGTAACCAAAGGCAGTCAGTTATTAAATTTATTACTGGATATTGCTAGCAGCAATTTTTAAAAAATCAACCAGCTTCTCTTCCCTCTAATATTTCAGCTATCCATTTCATATTGTTCCATTCTTTAAGTTGTATCACTAATACCACAGCTCCAGGGAAGCTTAAAAAACTCTAGGGCTGACTTGTATTTGTTCCCAATTTTCTTTTATTAAATGATAAAGAAATGATAAAAATGCTGTGTGTTATTTTCTGGCAATGTCATGCCCTTAAATACTATTTAATTTCTCATTACTATGCTTTAGTGACTTGTTTTGAGCTACCCATTTTACATTTTACTCAGATTTCTATGGAAATTGCATCTGTCTATGCTTCATCAAGACTAATAACTCACTTGGCATTTAGATTCAAAGAAGTGATATTAACAAAAGAGTGAATTTTTAAAAAAAAAAAACTTGCATTGCAGTGCTTTGGTAACTGGTGGTTGGAAAAGTAGAGCCAAGCACAGGATTCTCAACATACAAGGCTGGTTCCTCTCCTCTTTCTCACGCCTTTGCCACTGGCTGCTGCAGGAAATAGGACTCTGCCAGAGAGACCTTTGCTCTCATCCAGTTGTTCTTTGCTTGAATTTTATGCTTTGATTTTTCTTCTTTATTTTGTAGATAGTTAGATTACTGAAGGATAAAAAGGACCAGAAGAAAGTTCCCTATTTTTTTTTTCACACTTGTCTACTTCTCAGTTTACAGTCTCTTCACTGCCTAGAAGGAGGAAAGAAAACGAAGAGAGAACAAATATTCCTTGCTTTCCCGAGGCTGGTAATCCAGCCAGTTGCAGTCTCAGCCTCTTATAGCTCAGTTTTCCCAGTAGCTTTAGGAATATTTCCTGCAGGCTTGGCTCTCCAAAGTCAGAGCTGACAGAGGACTGTGGGACATTAGTTGGTAACTAGCAATCTCTCATAATTTATTCCAGAATCTTTAAACTTCTGTGTGATTTGCCCATAAAAGACAGTTTCTCTTGAGCATGTTAGATGGAAAATATTTTGTAAGTTCATTAGAAGAATTTCCATTAAAAATCTGTTCAAGGGAGCTCCTTCCTGATTCTGAAAATGAAATTGTAAAGGAGCACTCTTTTTTTAAGTTGTATTTGTACTGGGAATTCTCAGAAATCCCAGCCAAGAATATTGTAGCATTGTACAAGGCTGAAATTCCCTGTAGCTCTATGTTTATCACTTGCTAAGACCCCATGGCAGCATATGCTTTTCTAGTCACGTATTTACTCTCTGTGACTGAAATGAATGCAAAATTTGCTATCTAGTTGAGTGAAAATTAACTGTCTTTAGTCATCTTGGTCAAACTTGAAAAACTGATTTCTTTATGATCTATCAAAATATTTCTGTTTCCCCTTGATTTTCTTAAGTTTTGCTTGCTCGATTAAGTACCATGTCCTCCTGTGAAGCTTGGATAGGAATATGCTTGAATGTTTTGCTAATGTAAGTTCCAGGATTAGATCCATTGCTACAATTTTTGGGTTCTTTTGAAAAATGTGAGATTTTAATTGGTCTTAATTTTTCAGCATAGGAGTCCAACGCTGTAATCCACACTTTAAGAATGACCGAATGCTTTAACTGTATGGTAGTTCCCCTTGGATATGTATTGTATTTAAAGGTTAGAGTGAGCCTTGATCAAAGTATTTGCCTTTAGCTGTTCATTGCTACTTATCTATTGCTTCAGCTGTGAAAAGCTTTTTTATTTGGTTGAGGTTTGTTTGTTTCTCGCTGCTAAACTTTTCCAACATTTTAAAATTCTGCTCATTTTAAAATTCTGCTTTACAAACAGGTTTGAATTTTCACTTCTCTTTGGAGTATTTTACAGGGACAGAGATTTTACATGCTAAAAAACTTTCTGTAAAACACAGCTGTAAAAAAAAAAAGAAGTGAAGTAAATCTATACTTTATGTCTTCTTGAAACTTTATTCTCTTTAAAAAGGGTTTATGTAATTTTACATAATTCTTTTGGCAGGAATGTTTATTGCCCAGCTGGTTGAAATTATTAATGTACCTCTCAAGCTGCATTTTCAAAGATCAGTAATATATATATATAAACCTCTTTGAGGGTCCTTGATATGTAGGATTTTTTTTGGAGATCCTTGTTCCACTTCAGTAAAAGGATGACACAAGATGTTTACTTTAAAAAGTCTCTGACATCCTCCTGAGAATGTTTTGATAGAATGGCATACATTTGGTTACAATTAGTAAGCCAAACAATTTTCCATTGTTATCTCACTGTGTTTGTCTAGACCCTGTAAGGAGCTTTCAGAAAATATCCATCTCCATGTTTCAGTTAATTGATTGCATGTCCAGTAGGATTATTCTATTTTATAAAGCTTCTTGTCCTTTTAATTTTATCAGAGAGATTTTACACAAAAGCATGTGGTAGAAAGCAAAAGGGAAATACTGGCACAGTTAAGCATAAAGAGATATTGTACTTGTATCAGGGCTAATATTCCTGTGTGTGGGAAAAATATCTATGTGTTCCTGCTACTTCTGTGTGCAAGATGTTATACCCGAGGGCTGAAAGTAATAGTAGCTGGTGTGAAAGTATTCACCAATATCAAGTGCAGATGAAAGCTTTTGGAGCCAGCTGAAAGCTGAGTTAATAATTCTTTGGCTTAATATTTGAACTTGCACTCTGTCTGGCATAATAAATGATGGGTGACTTAATTTTATTTGAATTCTATTAGCAGTGTGATTAAAAGACTCAAATCCTTATCTGAAATCTTCACTATGTTATTTCGGTTATTTGCCATATTTGCTATGTAATCTAGAGTCTCATCTTTCCTTTTGTATGATAGCTGAAATACATCTTTCTGTTGAATATCTTACTTTCTATTTAGAAACTGATAAGTCTCAGCCAAGATCATTGTCTGTCTATTTGGGTAGTAAACACACCTTGCTACATACATCCCATATTGCTTGCAGTTGTTTGGAGGTTACATGATTAAGCTGGCTGTAATGTGAATTAGTGTCTATGTCACAGAAATTCCCCGTGCAATTATCACCCCTTGGAAATGCTGCAGTGCCAGGTTTAGGCCTGATAACAAGAACTGGTGCTTCTGTGCCTCCTTTAATCATCCTCTTTTGTTTACACTCTTTTTGGAGGAGCCACTGATCACAGTGGCAGCAGAGGAATGCAGAGCTTGTTGTGCTATTCTGCTTCATAAACCTGTGTCCTTGAAGTCTCCTGCCGCCCTGTCACACTGGTAAAGTTGTGCTGCTTTTATGAATTCTTGGGGGGAGTGGTCAATCCTGAATTGAATAATTTCTTTTTGAATTATGTCTTTAACAAAACAATTCTTGAAAAGGTCTGCTGGTTTTCAGATAGGTGCATGGGAAGAAAAGCAGGAGAAAGAAATTTGTCCTCCAAAGAAGGGAGAAGGGACTGCACTTGAAGCACTTTCTGCAGTTGTCAGCTCTGCCCCTTTCCCACCCTGGCAGGGTGGGAAGGGACAGACTTGCCCATAGTTGTCCCCTGTCCTGTGCTGCCCTCCAAGCAGCACTGCAAGGGAAGGTCTCAGTCGTAGGTCTCTGCACCACAGCACACAGCTTGTGCCTTGGCCATCTCTGCACCAGCATCTCTGTGCAACAAAATCACAGTGCCTGGTGTCTCCAAAGCTGGAATCAAGGGTTTGGGCCCCTCAGTGCATCTCAGCAGCAAAGTCAGCCCTTTTCATTTCCTTGTTATCAGAGCTGAGTTATGTCAGTTCATGTTCTCTGGAGCAGTTTGAATTCAATTTAGCTAGTGATTAAGTTACTTTGTGTGAATTGGATGCTGGTAGGAATGTTTGTTCAAAGGGTTAACTTAACCTTCCCCAAGGTTGTAACGGACACTGGAGATCAAAAGCTCCTCCAGACTCTCAAAGAGAGAAGAAAAAAGAATTGCTTGCTTTTACAGTTTTCAGTCAATGTCTTCCTTCTGGGAAGCAAGTCTGTATTTAACATACTTAGACTCATGGTACAAACAACTCATTTTGCCTCTAATCATAAACATAATTTGTCTGGTTTCTCTGTTCTTCAGATTTATGCAGTAGCCATGTTTGTCAAAGTATTTGGCACCAATGACATCATCTTTGTTGAAATGCTGGACAGCGTGATGAGTCCCAGATGTTAACACACACCAAAAGTCGAGAAAGAATGAAATATAAAGATCAACTGTAACAGCTATGGAGGTAATAAAAAGAGATTGTGTTTTCTTCTAGTATTTAAAAATTATTTATATACTTTTGAGGTTTGTTTTGCATACATCAAAACAGTTAGGGACTGTGCTCGCTATTATGTGTGTACATAAGGACAGATTGAGATGTGAATTTGGATAAATGCTGAATAAAGCATGATTTAACTTTATAATTGCACTATTTCCTTTGTGTTTTTTTCCAGTCTTTTACACTTTGCTTGTGCAGATTATGATATATGCAGAATATGTGTGCTAAGATCTAAATGTGCCTCTTTCTTAACTGCCAGGATTTAATTTGTCATTTGGATAAGGGTCTTGCATGGTTATGTCAGCACATCATGTTTTCTAATGAACTGTAACATGACATGCCAATGTAACCAAGAGTAGCACCACTTCCTAATGACGTGTCATGTCTGTGAAATGTAGAAGGGATGTGACTTGCTGTGAATCAAGCTTGAATTTCTTTTTTAATTTTAAAATAAAATCCTTCTCTGTCCTCCAAAAGTAGCTTTCATAGAAGTATGGTTTATGTTCTTAAGGGGAAAAATTGTGAAGGTACCCAGGCATGGTTTCGTAGTGACCACATATCTACCAAGTGCCCCATGCTGCCTGGTAGAGGAAGCATTAACAAATAATATATCCATCTGTCCATCCAGAGCATCCTCAGATGGATAAGGCTGACCTGACTAATATTTGCATGGAAAATCAAGCAGAGATGCTCCCTTAATTTTCTACCAATAATGAATATTTTCTTTGGATCATTCTGTTGTCTAGATATTGTTCCCTATCATGAAAAATTCCCATATCCACAGTCAAAAAATTGACTTGGAAAATATGTTTCTTTGATTTATTTCAGCAGTTCTCCAGGCCATATAGGCATAACAAAAATTGTATTAAAGTCACAGAGAGAAAAAAGAAATTTGGACTTTTCACACTGGGGTATTGCATCCTATAAAGGTGCTTAATCAGTTGGATGTGTAACACATGTCATTGTCTTGTCTTAAAAGTCTTCATATCAGAAAAAAATATAGAAATACATCAAAATATAACCTTGTTTTAGTTCTTCTTAGAAGATTATCCTTCATCTCTTTTTTTTGGAGTGAAAGTTTGGCATTAGTCTCAATACAAGTTTTCTGAAACCTGAAAGCAGCAGTGACAAGGTTTGTGGAGTTGGTTGTGGTGCAGTTTTCACTGTGCTGCTCAGTTCTGAGCCAGCCATATGACATTGACATCTCTGAGTGTGGGAATTATTTTGAAATTATTTGGATTTTTCTTACCTTTTCTTTCAGACTGCATGCTAATTTGGGAATAAACATTAAAACCCAGATAACTTATATTGTTCTTTCTGTTTATAGGGCTGTACTCAGTTTACATCTGATGTTCATACATGAAGAATATGGGATTTTTTCCAAGGGTTCCTAAAGCTGTTGAGATTTAAAAGTGAGTCTTTCAGATACCCTTACTAAACCAAACATGTCCACAGAATTTTGTTATATTTCATTTTCAAAATTACTTATGTTAGGGGTCTAATTCACAGTTCTGAAAGCAGCTTGGATGCTTAGTACATTAGATCTCACTGACCTTCAAAGGGACATCTAAGCATTTATGGTCAGATACTGAATATAAGAGGAGCCTGGTAGGATTCTTTTTATAGTGTTTCATCACCTCAATCCCTTTGAAATCACTTTAAACATTTTCCTTCAATTTAGAAAATGGGGCATGGATCTAAATCATATGTGTACTTAAGAAAATATTACCTGTAATTTATTTAAACATTGTGAATACTCCAGGAAAAAGGTGTGTTGTGGATGCAGTGTGTTAGTAGGAAATGTGGGCTATGAATTTTGGGGCAAATCTTGGGGTTTTGCCACTGATGTGTCATTTTTAGTCGTTACTTGCTGAGCTGTATCATTAGAAATCTGGGTCACATAGGCCATGTTTAAATTACATATCAGATGACCCAAGTGTTTAAGGCAAACTGGTGTAATTCAGCATCACTTTAACCAATTTATGCCACTGAAGATCAACCCCCTCAAAGTTCTGCATCTTCCTGAGTGGAATTATTTCGCCTTCTCAAGTCTTTTTTTACACCTCATTTTAGTCAGGATGCCCTACCTTCCCATCCCGGGCTTATCTGACTGGCTTGTGGCGCTGATGCAATTACTGTCTCCATAGACATTCTACTGTTAGTCTTGAAAAATCTAAAATTTTCACCTGAAACACAAACATACCTGTTTTAGTGCGTGAAAATGCTGAAGAAGAAAATCTCAAGGGATGAAACAGAGACAATTTTGCTGAGGGGGGAGCAAAATGTTAGTTGCATACAGTTATGATAATACAGTATCCTATCATGTAACAAAATATCACACAATATAATGTTTTTTCTATTCTTTAGTGTAATTTTTATTTGCTGAATGGGTTTTAAAACAGAATAGGTTTTCTGACAGCGTTGCCAGTTTTGCTTATTTTTTTTTCATACCTCCATCCATTTTCCAGCAGTCATTCCCTTTCCCTTCCATCCTTATGGCCAGAGAACTGTGCTACGACATGCTGAAAAATGTTTACTATGGTGATTAAAAGTTGCATTCAAAGTTATTGATTACACATCCAGTGACTTCTTGCCAGACCACTATATTTATGCCAAACTGTTTTATCAGACTCTCTGCTAGCACAGCTTTTAGTGCAGTGGCTTTTCATCAGTTCTGCTTAAAATACATTGAAAAACATCTTCCAGAAGCCATGCATGGGATGATGAGTACAGGCTTTGCAGCTGTCTCTGTACTTCTTAGAAAGGTGAAAAAGCAATGACTTAACACTCCGTACCACCCAAGTCTGATTTTTTTTGTCTAAGGTCACCTTATCTTTGTAGATCTTTGAAAATTATCATGAATATTTATGATGGCATCAAAAAATCAAGCAGCTGCAAATTGTTTACAACATTTTTAAGAATGTGAAACCAGCTTCTACTATAAATCAAATACATCTGCTAGAACTGGATGAGAATTGAAGGCTCTTTGGTTCCATCCAATCCTCTTATGTACCTGAGAGCTGAAAAATCATCAGTAGCAGGATTCCAAAACACTAATATGGGCTGTACAGATAAAAGGTAAAACCTGAAGTAAAGTATCAAATTAATCATTCTAAAGATAGCACATGAAAGTAGTTTAATGAAATATTAATCTGAAATAGATGCCATAAAACTTTGTGGAAACTTTCAAAATGTTGAATCACAGTCTGTCTAAAGTTTTATCTCATTATGTTTTTTTCCTGCCTTTAGAAAAATGCCTTCTTCCATCACACATCAGTTCAGATGTGCATATTTGAAAAAAGTACACATTAAAAATGTACACAATATTGTCTTCAAATATTTGTTGGATTTTTCTTCTACAGAACCATGATTTACAATCTGTTATAAATTTAATAGCTAGCTGGAGAAATAGGCAGAAGTAAACAATTTTAAATCTTGGCGCTGCTGCCAAATTGGTATTTAGATGACATTTATTGTATGAAAACATCAAAATATTTGGTTTAGTTCAAACTGGAGGAATAATGTGTGTGCTTTCGATGAGGCACACTATTTGCCTAAAAATTATCTTGAATGAAAAGAAAAACTGTTCAGTCCCC
This sequence comes from Ploceus nigricollis, assembly GCA_013399945.1. NCBI lineage: Eukaryota > Metazoa > Chordata > Aves > Passeriformes > Ploceidae > Ploceus > Ploceus nigricollis. Next base: position 926,081 of record VXBC01013296.1, read on the forward strand.
AGGACTATGATTTTCAACCTTTTTTTTGCCAAGTGCTGCCACCAGAGCTGTGGTGACAGCAGCCTCAGCCTGCAGCTCTGCACGGGCTCACATGTCAGGGGGCAGACCCTTGCATATCACTTGTGGTATGTGGATTGCAACTTGGGAGTGCTGTATTGAAGCTCTTAATCCATTAAAATGCAACTGTGCTAATAAAGAATCTGATTTAGAGACTACAGTGTCATTTTACCTCTCTTTGGGAGGTTTCATGTTTTCTGTATTTGGTTTCTCCATTTCTCCCAACCCATTAAGTGCTACTTGCACTGTCCCTCAGTTTTTCACTGAAATACTTTTGACTTGGAAAGCATGTGGGATTTTAAATGTTTAAAGAATAATTGAGAGACCTGTACACTCAGAGGTGCCTGTCCACTTTGCAAGAGGATCTTTGTTGTCTGCCATATAGTTCAGTCTGTTCAAGAAGTGGAACAATAAACTCCATTTCTTTTCCTGCTGCCCAGTGTTACAGACAGGCACAGACCATCCATCCCTGAGCAGCATTGCATTACAATTCAAGTAAACCTCCTTCAACCAGCATGCAAGCCTTCATCAGAGGGCAAAACGCTAGTCTGAGAGGATAATAACTGAGACATTCTTTTAATAAGGACCATTTTTAAATGTTAAGAATGACTTGTTTTAATTGAAGGAGAGGAAAGGAACTCCTACCAAGAGTCAAAGAGATCCCCCAGAGCTCTCTGAAGTCTTCAAATTGTCTTGTATAGAAATGCCTGAGTATCAGAAATGAACAAAGGTTATAAAATCTTTCCATCCATCTCACTGTAAAGTTCATCTGAGGAGGTTATTCTGTTCTACCATTAAAAAATTTGGCTTTAGTTTAAACTGAGATACCTGACCACTCTATTTACTGAAGGCAAATCATGAGACTCATTTCATAGACCCAACTTTTGCTGAGTTTGTGTGAGCAGGGATGCAGAATAATTACCATTCATCCATTCTTTTCAATCTCCTATACAATATCCACCTGTTCTGTCAGACAGCAGGAATGTTTGCCACAAATACAGACTACTGCAGTGACAGCAGCAGGTGTATGGCAGCAACAACTAATCAAATCAGCTGAATTGGAGGTGTGAACCACATTGCACTTCTGTGCAGTGAAAATGAGCAGAAAGGACAGAGCTAAACGGTGGGGAATTTTTGTTTTGTTTTATTTTTAAGATCTTGCTTTTAAATTATAGGCAGTGCAACTGCTAAGTGCAAGAAAAAATAATGAGGACTTGAAAAGAAAATGACACTTCATTCTTCCTGCAAAGGACAGGCAGAGTTACATAGGTATAAGAGACACCCATTGTAATCACTCTCAAAAAGCAAGGCATGGGTTTTGATTTTCCTAAAGAAGCAAATGCAAAAGAACTCTTGTCTGTACCATATGACTCATGATGCTTCTTTACCAGGCTTAAAGAGAATTGAACTTGAGTAATAGCACCATTAGAGCTCTTTACCAGGAGCTAGTTCCTGTGGTTTCACTGGGTCCAGCTGCTGATGACTCACAGAGGAAGTGGCAGAGATTAGGTGCACAGGGAAAAAATCAGAACAGCTCAGAAATAAAGCAAATCAACCAAGCATTACCTTTTGTGCGCAACAGAACAATGGCTTAACAACTAAGGTTCAAAATGATCCGTCTTATTCCCCTCATTTGTGCTATTCCTGTTGGAAAGACCACCAGGAAACATGTGAACCACTGTGGAATACACACTGTAATCCATGGAACATCTCAATTAATATTCCCTCTTGACTACAGCTAGAACAATACATAGCATCAAGAAGTTTAATCTCCGGCAATAATGCCTTTTGTGAGATCAAGAGGTCTTTCCCTTGAATTAAGGTTTAAGTGAGGATTTTGAAAATTAGTTAGATATTCTGCATAGTGTCTAGTGGTGGCTATAGGTTCCATAGCTAGGTAAATGCAAGGACACAGTCTGGTTTTCATTAGAAATATTGTTGTTACTAGTTTCTCCTTCGTAAATTGACATTGGTGCCCTGTAGAAGAGAATTACTTCCTCCAAAAGGCTTTGTTGCAAAAAAATATATCCAAGATTATATAAAATTTAAACATTGTCTCTGGTATTCAGTTTTGTGCTACAAAAAACGTGTGTCCCCAGCAGCAAAAAGTTAAAATATCTAACTTAAAAGGGAAGGTACAGGAGGAAATGTTCTGGGTCTGGTTTAAATTGCTATTGTACAGTAGTAGTGCTGCTGTCAGATCACATCACTACAGTCTCACATATGTAGCTCAGGGGATGTTTTCTTCTTGGAAATTGCAAACAGTTTAAGCTCTAAACTGCTTGGGGAGGAGTTCTATCTGAGTTGCTATGGACTAATAAAGTAGTTTATTAGAAAAATCTATTACTATTTTGACTAGATTATACCAGTTCTTTAAATTTTTTTGAAAATTAATATTATGTACTAAAAGCACCCTAGGAAAAAAAATATTGCTGATTTTGCTACATCAGCAATTTATCTTTGTTTTTAAAAATAAGTTGGAAAAGAAAATTTCACCCACATTCTTCCTCTTATTTTCCATAAGAGTTTCAGAGGCAAGATCAGTTAGTAATTATTCAGAGATGCATTTTATAAACATTTGCTGTAGTGATTAATGTGCAACAATTCACAACCACCTTTTCAGATTATCAGGTAATGCACTTTACATGTTTACCATCAGCTGGCGTTTCAAGCCCCACAAGGTGACTCTGTGACATTGGTGCATGGACTCTGCCACACAGAGTTTTGAAAAGGCCCACGCTACCCTGAGCTTCAGGTGTGCTCTAGTTTATGCAATAAGCACTTGAAAAAATATTGCCAATAAAACAGATGCTTCTTCTGGTGTTTTTCTGCGTGGAAACCAAATATGAATTCACTCCATGGCCTCAGTTCTGCCCAGTGCCATGGCTGCATTGTGTGCAGTGAGCAATAAAGGCTGCATTTGGGGTAATGACGGCTGTGCTGTGCATGGGGAGGTGCCAAGTCTGCAGCACATGGGGTGCCCGGGGTGTGTGGGGTGCTGCTGACCTGGGGCACCAGGGGCCCTGGGGAGGGCTGCACCAGCTGTCCTGGAAGGCATGGAATTCCTCTTCCCTGAATGCAGCCACGTGGCCTTCATGCACTCAGGAGCACATGGATGGATCAGGTCAGTTCATTTACTTTTCTGTCTTAAAAGTCCATTATTTCTGTTTAAATATTTTCAGTCAACTCATCCACGTTGACTCTTTGGCACATAGGTGAAGATGAAACAGATGAAACCTTATTCCTATCAATGCCATAAATATAGATTGAGGGGGGAGAGGAAGTGAAATGGAGTTAATATGCATTGGAAATTGTTTCTTTGATACTGTTATACTATCCCTTTAAGATATGCTAATATGAACTTCTGTCAATACAACATCACTTAGTTGGTTTTCATCTGGACCTTAGAGCACAACAAAATTATTAGTACATAAATCTCTACTAATTTACTCTAGATTATGATTCTTTCATCAACATGCACATATAAATTATATCATTAATCATAATGATTTCTTTCAGTATTCATATGTAGTTTCTTGGGAATCCCACTGTAATTCAGCATGAATTAATGTCCACTTATTGGAAAGCACTACCTACACTGATATTTCTAGGGGAAAAAACCAACAACTGTGATGCATCTTAAACTACAGCCTAAATGACCGGGGTGCTGGTAAACAGCCACCAAAGGAGTGTTGCCGCAGGTGAAGGAAAGTTGTCTTAAAAGCAGTTTGTTCCAAAGCTCATTAGGCCAGATGGCAGCCTGTCTTCCAGGAGCACGTAAAGCACTTCTGAGGGAATGGGGGGACTTCTCTCTCCTTCACCCTGCCCTGGGGAAGAGCAGTGTGAATACCCAGAGCGAACAGAGAGCTGGAGCAGGGGGGCATTGCTAGGCACTGGCGGAGGCAGTGCAAAACCATCTGCTGCACTTTTTTGGCAAGGCAGAAGCAATAATAACAACAACTCCATCAGTCTTAGCAGGTAACACTTTCCAATTGGCCTCAACGATAAATTTTGTGGAGAGAAGCAGCAGTATTCATCCACTTTTCTGCAGAGTGGATTTTAGCAATGAATTTCATGCTTTGAAGTGGCTGGCCCATAGATTAAAGAGGTCAAGGACCTGTGGGTGAGATGCCTTGGCCTCAGTTTCCCTCACCTAAGAAATGCAGCTGCCTCCTTGCAAAGTGCTGTGCCCTTTCTGGAGGTGAAGTAGGATACTACTTAATCTAGCTATCAAATATATAAATGGAACATACATATATACATATGCATGCTTCATAAGTGAGACAGTGAGGGGGAAAAAAAGGAACTTCTGACTATAACGAAAGATTCATTAGGAAAAATGAACTAATCAGTGCTCTCCAAGGAGAAATTCATTCTGTTTAGGAGGCCGTACCCTCTGCTGCTGCACATACTTAATATAATTTATATTATTATTTAAATCACTGCGTAAATTTTAGATACTTTTAAAAATCAAGTTAATGGACCATACTTTACTGCTTAGCATCATTTATATCAAGAATTAGTGTCTGTGGAGATAATATACGCTAACACAGAGGAGAAAACACAAACAAGCAAATATCATAAAATTCATCTGTAGCATGGGCTTAAAATACAACTGCAGAAATGAGCCCTTGGAAGAGTTGTGTGTTGTGTGGTACAGCCTTTCCTTTGAGCTGTGTGCATCCCTGTGTACAAGATACTCTTGAACCACTTACCACCACATAGGGGGCCCAGCCTTGCACCAAGCTGTCATGGCAGAATATTTATCCTACTGGGAAATGTCTCCCTCTCCTCACTTGGAATGCAAAGACAAGAATCCAGCATGGCTTTCCCATAGCCATAAAACAAAGTGGAGATGGCAAATTAAGGAATTCTTGGGGAGAACACAGGCACCTATAAAAACTGCTTAGGAGCTGAAGAGAAAGGCTGAGGCGCTTTAAATAGACACAGCCTAGGAACAAAGAAAGATGGAAGTAGAGGAAGATAATGGGAACCTGAAAGAGTGAGAGGATCATGGCAGCTGAGATAAATCCAGGGCCTTCTGCTGTGGGCTCATTAAAAGACAGAATATATTCCCTAAAATGTCTTACCTGTACCAGGCAATAAAACAGCTGTGCATCATTGCTTCCTTCAGGATAGCTGTGCTGTATTTCATTCTTCTTTTTTTTAACAAGGAGCCCAGTTTCTCAAGCTTTGACATAAAGCCTTTCAGAGCCCTGGATCCCTGTCAATGTCATGCTGAAGCTCAAGTGACTGAAGCCGTCCATCATGCTGCCCCAGGAGAGTGGTGCAGAGATGGGACAGCCAAGGGGATGCAGGAGGCACAGGGGAGGAGAGGGGCAGACCCTGGGAAGTGGGCAGCACCTGCAACAGCAAGTACGAGGGGGACACAGGTAGTGCAAAGGGCTGCTGTTAGCACTTCTATTTCATAGAATCATAACAGACTTTAAGGTTAGAAAGATTCTTAAACATCATCTAGTTCCAACCCCTTAGCCAGGGACAGGGACACCATCCACTTCTCTAACTTATTTTATGTTTCTTCTGAAAAATAGAAACCTAGGTAAAGAGAGAGTGATATCATCCTTGGAGTAGGGGAAAAAACAACCCCACAGCTGAGTCCAGGACGTGTGAGCAGGGGAACCTTGAAGGTAAAGGGTGAAGCAGAGACAACTCCTCTTGTCTCGCTGGAGAAAGTGTCACTTATTCCATCAATGAAGCTTCCCTTTCTGTGGGGAGGGTAGAAGATTTCCTGAGATTTAAGCATTACTTTCTGATTAACAAATTATGTACAGTTTTATTAAATATGGTCATCCAATAAAGAACAGTTTGGAGCTGAGAATGTTTTGCTTTTGCACCTCACAACTCTGGCCTAAATTCATCCATATTTCATATTCCCTCATTTGCAGTCTACTTTCTTCCTGCCTGACTTGTTAACTTCCTACTCAGTAAAAGTTGTGAGGTTTATCCATCTAGCAAATGAAGCTCAAGGCATAAAGTCTCTATTGTAGCCACAGACAAAAAAGTAAGCTTTTATTAACAGAGATTAACTTGGGCCTCTGACATCTTACAGCAGGCCCTGACGAAGTAGATGTAATCAAAATCTAATTTTAAACACAGAGAACAAAATTCATAGGCTGCACATCATCACATCCTCTTTGCACTGGCTAGAATTATGTTCTGCCAAGGGAACAGTGAGAAAAGCTGTTTGCCATTGTGATGATTTATTCCTACTTAAGGTTGGTTTCTTTGAGAAGTGCACGTAATTTTTTACAAAGATGTGTTTTACCTTGCAGTTTGGAACCCCAAAAGCCTCTTAATTCTTGAATGTGATATTGGACAGTTTTTTTCTTTCAAAAAAACTCCTAACAATTCTTTTGGTCAGCTTATCTCATACAGCAGTAATTGTTTAAACAAGTGCTGTACCTAAATGATGAGTTGCTGCCCCAGTGGCTGCCTGCATTGCTGGCAAAACCTAGCAGTTTTGTGTGAGCATTTTCATTGCCTATACATAATTTTCTTTCCTGATGAATTCACAAGCTGCTGCCTCAGAGTCTCCCTATGTATCATCTGTGTGTTACCCACTGTCTGAAGCTAAGTGGGTAGATTGCTCACAGCAATGCATTTCATCCATGTCCTTTGGTTTGGGGTGCAGCGCGCACTTCCAGCTGTCCGGGAGCACCTCCATTACCCAGGCTCGTGGCACAGCAAATAACATTCTGGCCTCAGTCTTCCAGCAGTAGATTAGTGACAGCAGTAGGCAGACAACTTTTGTCCCCAGGGAATATTAGAAATCTAGAGCTAGAAATAGATGGATTAACTGAAATGCAACCCAACCTCTGATCTACATTATTGTCTCTCTTCTTTATCTCACAGGGGAAGCAGAGATAAAGAGTGATAGACACTGATAATGATGGAAGTCCGCGATAATACACCGAAGTGATAAACTTCTTTGTGGCCCTCATTGTGCCCAGTTGTCTTCAGCTGGTTATGAGCTCTAGCCTCAAGCTATTTACACCATGATCAGGCTAGTAATTAGCAAAATGTTTAATATAATATAGAAGCAATTAGGAGGTGATAACACGCAATTAAGATGTGTTTTCAGATTAAAGATTTTATAGTGCTCTCTTTCTTGAAAAGATAAAGTGCCTATCTCAAAATGTCAAACTGCAGTGATTTAATCTGAGTTATTTTCAATTAATATGCATGTATTCTTGCGATGTGTTCACCGTTGTTATTGACATTGATAAATTAAGCTCATCCCAGCAGAATTTATCCTTGAGTCGCTCTATATTTCCTGAATGTCAGTTCTTTATTCGTATTTTTTTTATGCCTACAAGCTGTGCACGATCTAACTCTTAAGTCCCTTGATTCGTCCCTGGGATTACAGTAATGTGTCAGTCTGAGTGGAACAATAATCTGAAAGGGCATTGTTATAAATAGTGTGTTAGAATATAATTGTTTGTCATGTCGTTTCTCCCCTTTAAATCCCTCTGAGTCCTGTTTAAGTAATTTAGACAGCTAGAATGACAAGAGTCTTGAGACTTCACTTATAGAGTTGTCCAACCAGTCTTCAGCCTACCCAGTCTTTTGAGACTGTCTCATCTGCAAAGTAGGAAGTGCAAAGAACAGATGAGTTCCGACTACACTGTGGATTTGTTATGAGATTTTGCTCAGGCCATTTATAGAACAATGTAAATGCTACTGATAATTTTTCCCTGGCTAGTCAATGAAAATGCTTAGACAATAGAAATTAGGGTGATTCCTATCATCATTTAAAAAGTTAAAATCCTAAGGATGCTTTCTGATTAAGTTCCTAATTATAAAAATAATAAAAAACAAACCATGACACAGGAAAGCCAGGTTTTTATTATTGTTTTTAATGGTGCCGGCTTTTCAGCAAAAGTAATAATACTTCCAAGAAAAAATTGCTACAAATGAGTGTCCTATTAGATCATGCTGTCCAGTTCCTGAATTATGCAGGATTATTCTTTGTAATGCATTTGTCTGCTGTTTGATCGTCTCTAGATTTTTCAAACATGCAATGAAGCACCCAAACATCAGAGGATTTGCACACAGCATGTATCAGAAATGTTTTTCTCAATTTAACAAGTATTTCTTCTCCTGTTTCTGCTAAGTATTTTCCCCATAGCTAATGCTAACAGTTTTCAAATATTTGCATTTATATCTCTTCTCTTACTCTTTCTAGGGTCCATTTAATGATATTTTGTTCATATGTGGTTGCAAAAGGCAAGTTAGCTGACAGTCATTGCAAAGCGTTGGCTTTGTGTCATGCAACTGTGATTAAACTCTTTTGAGACCATGGATTTAGCAAAGTAAGATGATATAACTCATCACGGCTTATGCTGACTGGCCAGTCACTGTTATCATTTAGTGAGCAAACCCAGTTCTTCAAAGGGCTGCTTGAACATGTTGAAATGTTGCTGTTTGATAATCCCTGAGTCACTGTTGGTCAAACCAGGCATATTTGATTCTTTCTTATAAATAAGCACCTGCAATATTCTTCATTAATTCTGCAGGCCAACTTCCAGCCTCTCAGTGTCTCTCAGGTAAGTCACAGGGGATGTAGAACAAAATGCAGCTCCTGAACGCTATCTGTGAGTACCTGGGTGTCCTGTCCTTCAGCTCACCTTCACAGAATTTTTAAAAGACAAGCAATGAAAAAACAAAACAATTAAAGGAAGCTGCCAACAAGCTGTAGAGGTGTCATCTGGCACCACCGTTCATTATACAGAAAAAGTTATGGACTTTTACATATATAATTGATCTGAGAAAAAGTTATGTGAAGACTTGAAAAAAATACTTTCTATTGCCAAAAGGAAATTATTAAGAACCTCTGCTGAAATTTATTGGTGAGACATCTCACTGTACCTCAGTCAATGGGGGCAAGGTTAGCTTTTCTCAGCTGATTAACTTATCAGTACCAAGGGGAGATGAAAAGGAGTGACAATGTAGCTGGCAAGTCCAAACAGCCTGTTTTTTCTTGGATCAGCACCAGAGGTATGACCATTTATGTCCTGTCTACACAGAAAGCTTTCAATCACAAAGAATTATGATATTTCCTTCTCTTGGTCCATGGGGTAATTCCATGGGAGTAGCTTTGCTCAGGGGACCATGGCTGGGACTTGCTGGATGCATCATCCAGAAGGGATGCAGCAGTGTGTGGGAGCTGGAGGCTGCAACACCTGGACAGGTATCCCAGCCTGTCCCAGCTGGGTGCTTCAGCCAGCCTGATCCTGCAGTGGGCCACCTGCACTCCAGCATGTGAGATTTTGAGGAGATTCCTTGCAAGCTGACCAGGCAATGCATGGAGATCAGTGGAGCAGCCAATGCCACCTTTTCGAAGATCACCCCATCATGTTCATCCTGAAGCTCAGGAAAGCCTCTGGTTTTCCATGCTCCTTCCCTAAACAAGTAGTAGTCCAAAGATGAGTAAGGTTGGAAAAGTGTAGGATCAGAATAAAAGTTTCTAATGTTAACTATTTCAGACTAATACATAAACATATATGGAAGCCACAGAAATGTGTTAATGACATTGGATATGAACTGAGAGAGGTATTTCTGTGCTGGATTTGCCTTCAGCTACAATTATAAGACCATTTTTACAGTATATTTTTGTTTAATATTTTTCTTTACAGGCAATCTATCAATGTCATATACAAAGCTTACTGAATTATGCCACTTACATGTTTAATAATGAATAATATTTCCAGGAGCTATTATGAATCTAAGTATGGTTATAGTAAGGATATCCAATAGCTACTTTAACTTACACAAATATTCATTTTTCAAACTTGCAGACTTGATTATAATGTAACCTAGCTATGTATCAGTTTCAGTTATGCTTCTAACGAGTTCTTTTGCATTTTACTAAAAAAAATGTGCATTACAAAATATTCTGAAATTGTGTTTGTGGTCCTTATATTATTCCTTCACAGATGAGAAAGTGTTGCAAATGGTGCTAAAGTGAATTTTGATTGCTGTTTCTCTGGGTTAATTTCTACATTATTCAGAGATTACTACAGAGATTAATAGATTTTTACATTACTCTGAATTCAGAATCAGGCCCAATATTCCATGCAAATGGTCTTTCCTGTGTGATGTAACAGGAAAGTGAAAAATTTTCACTTGATCAACAGTGTCAGCCAGTAGACGAAAAGGTGCTGTTCTTTTTTCTTGTGTTTGTTTCTCTGTTTTCACATTTATATAATACACATTTAAGAAAAAAGAGGAAAACAGATTTTAGCAGCGCTACCTTTGAACCTTAGAGTTGCTTTCCAACACTTATTGCAGTACTAACAAGCCACAGGTGTACACTACAGGAGCGGGTGAAAATGTAATTGAGGGGTATGATGACAGTTAATTGTCCATAATGTATTTATCCCAAGATGCACTTACGCATCTGTTATATATTTAGGTATTTGTTACTAGTAGCTTTGGTGATACTTAAGCAGAGGGGCATCTATATCTAAAAGACAATAAAAAAGGAAAATGCTATCAAGGGGCTCTAAAGTGGCGAGACAAAGAAAGTTCGTCTCTTTTTCACTGTCTCTGAAATGAATAGGTCTATTTATTTCAATGGGATTCTTTTTCCACATATGCCATATTAAGGTTTGAGTACAAAAATCTTGACTCCTGTTTCTGGATGTACTACAGAACTGAATTACTTGATTACCTGCAGGTATTTTAGTAGTGATATATTTTGATATTTGCCTTTCTAATATAGTTTCTTCTCTGTTTCAGCTTTTTGTTGTTATAAAACAGCTTTGCACAATAGACTAAAGTAGTGTCTATTCACCCATTGACACATAGAGGATTTATGTGTGGGAGTAACCCACAAACTTCCCCTCCTCTTTATTGCCTCCCTCCATGCATGCCTTGAGAATAGATGTGATAATTAGTATCTACTTTTATCTATATTTGTATGCTATCCAGACATTTGAGAACAACAAGTCACTGTATTGGCATCCTGAATTCAAATTGCAGTGATAGAGCTTGGATGACTTTGGAGGATTATACATTTTTGGGGCCTACTTCTGCTCTCTATGAAGTCAACAGCAAAACTCTCACAAGGGTCAGCAGTGAGGGGAACTGGGATATGAAAAGTAAGGTTATTCTTTTGGGGATTTTTCAGCAAGAGTCAAATAGCTGAAACCAAACCACATATCTTTAAAATTTGGTGTAGATTGGACTAATAACAAAATCATTTTAGGGAAGTGGATAGTATCAGGACACTCAGTGAGTAGCTGATTCTTGCAAAGGTTATGAGGTAAATGGAAAAGCTGTATGAGAGGGCAGCTTGTCCCACATCAGGTGGGAGCACCGAGATCCCAACCCAGCTGTGCAGCATGTTATGCTCTTTGGAAAGTTGACCTTCCAATCAGTCTGTCTTTCTTGCCATGAAACCAGCCCTGCATTTGGGTTTGTTTGCACAGGCTTCCGTCAAGTTTAACAGTATTTTATAAGGGGGACAGTAGTCCCACTACATATAAATTGGGGCCTATATAACCACATTATCTTAAAAGACCAGAGCTCAGTTCATATCAGAAGCTGTTTGGTCATTTGAAGCTGCCTAACATTAGCATCTTAGAAATATTATCTGAAGTTGCTGAAAACTGATATTAACCTGCTGCATGCTTGGAGTGTTCTGATAAAATGCAGTTGCTGTGGTAATTGTTATATTATGTTCAGAAAAGTGCCAAGAATATAATTGCTTGCAAAATGACTGTGCAGTTCAGCTTTAATCTGCATGGCAAAATTGTTTACTAAAATAAAAAAAAACTTTCCAAGTCTTTGCATAAACAAGTATATTAGAAGTAGACTCTTTATTAAACTTTTAACACCAAAATTATGCTCACAGTTTTTTAACCAGATGCTACTTGTAACATTTCCTGTTTGTTAAAAACAAAACCAAAAAGCATAGAGCACCCAATAAAACCCAACAAAAAACAAAACCCCCAAAACACAACCAACCCAAACCACCATAGGATGATTTCCTTAAGAATGTTCTCTCAGGTATGTCCAGAATATTAATTAGGCCCATCTATTTCTGTCGGATAATAACAATGTCCAAGAGCTGAATAGAATCTGTGACCTGTGAAAGGGCCATTCATATGCTTTAGTCTGCCTTAGCACATTCCTTAACAAGTGAACATAGACCTTTTTCATAGTCATCCTAAATGTTTCAACTGTGTGTTTCATGGTTTGGTTCTTGTGTCTCCAAAACACATAGCTTCCCCCCCCCCCTC